>JANHAO010001100.1:0-35059 GCA_026873985.1 Saraca asoca
GAATGAAAGAACCAAACCTCAACATTAATCTTTAAGTGTCAACCCTTGGTTAGTTACAAAGTTAGCCTTCCATGGAGGCTGAAAAATACAGAAAAGAGAGGAGTAAAATCTTGCTTTCTACCTCTATGAAATACTACCCTAAAAACACACTCAAAACACTAAATGAAAAACTAAACTAAAGACTTAGACTAAGAGAGTTCTGCCCAGGGCAAAAGAGAAGCTATTTACATAGGTGAGTAGGCATGATTATGGCTAGTTTGGTTTCTACCACTACCATTGCATGTGGGGCTCAATGTAGATGGATTTCTCCACTTTTCCTACTCTCTTTTGTGTATCCAGCTAGCTAAGTGCAAGTTGGATCAAGGGATGGTGCAATGGACTTAAAATCCATGTCAATTGGGGCCTTGAAAGTCCAATTCTACAGAGCCCATTTTCGTAGCATCTCTACTCTAGAATTGCAGCTCAGTTTTGATGCCCAATTTGGTGTTTTCAAGTCTAGAAGTCTTCATATGAAATGTGTCTTTATGTCTCAACTTCCATTTTGTCTTTGTTTCATCTCAATTGGACCTCTATAACTCAAGTTATAGTCAATTGAATGCACAAAGATCAGCTGCCCAAGATAGTACTAAGATAGTATTCTGATTTTGATTTGAGCTCCAATTTTGGATGACCAATTGTGTGATTCAGCTTTTGCAGTCTTCATAAAAGTTGTAGATAAATCTCTTAGCTTTCCTTGAAGATAATAATAACATAAATTGGATAAGTGTAGCTCGAGATACAGCTAGATTACAGAAACTGCTTAAAATGGCCAATTATACAGAATTTTGTAAAATGAATCCAGTTGACTTCACACTATAAAAACATCTTAACATAGCTGGAAGGAAGCAATTTTGGACCTTGAAATGATAAGTATGAGGGAAAATAAATGCATGAAATATTGTGTTATCAGGTAGCACAAAACTTGTTCATGTTTCTATTCCCACGAGGCATCCTTAAAGGAGTGGGGGTCCTGAAGTCTTCTCTACCCTTTTCTATCACAAAAATCCTATCTGGAGTGTCCGATAAGATGCTGTAATGATCATGACAACCTAGAGGTTGAGGTCACTCAACTCTCACTTTCTTTGTGGGTGGCTATTGGGGTCGATCTTCTAACTCTCATTATTTCTTTTCTTACTTTACTCAGAGTTACTCACCTTGTCCCTCTAATTCTCTGAACCAAACGTCTTTTCCCATCTAACCTACTTCGTAGCTTGATCATAGAATTCACCCAGGTCTACCACTAGGGACTTGTATATACTTTTATATAGTTTGCCATCCTTATGAAGTCCTGCTGAGATGACTATCAGGATGCCCTCGTCGGATGGGCTCTTGACATTGTTGATCTCACACCTGAATCGGGCGATATAATCTTTCAATGACTCATGCTTATGCTAAAAGATCATAGCAAGATGATAGGGGAGTGAGCTGCCTCTTTAGTGCCCTACATTGATTGAGGAATTTTTCCTGACACTCTCCCCAACTACTAATGCTATGAGCTGGGAGGCTCCTAAACCATGTTCGAGGTATGTCTCCCAATATGGCTGGGATGATACAATATTTAATCATAGGGTTACTTGTTCGAAGATCCATCTAGATGTTGAACCTATCCAAGTGGTTGCGTGGATCACTATCCCTATTGTACAATGGGATAGTTAGGATTTTGAGCTTATGAGGGAGGGGCTCCATCTTACTTTCCTTGGAGAAGGGGTTTTGGCCTTCTGGGTGGCTTCAATCATTTCGAGCTCGAGGGCATGCCTCTAACTGCTTCATCCTCTGAAGTAACTCTTCTACCAATAAAGTCAGCCCCCCAGATCACTGGTTAGAGGCCTGATGGCTCTTATCTTCCTGATCACACAAGTAGCAACCAGAAGCGTGCTCTTGATTAGCTCTGTTCAAACTTGTAGCTTACTACTGCTGATGAATGTTCTCGAGTATAGCAACCTTGGTTTGCCTTTACAAACCCTAAGCTTGCACTTAAGCCAGCATCTACAATGCCTCGGCCATTTTCTCACTGAGCCCTCTAATGCTTCCTGGCGTTGGTGCCATATTTGTATTCCATCAATTTCAGGGATAGTAATGGCAGGTTAGCAACCAGTCAAGGGGAGTGAACCATTGGTAGCCTAACAGTGGAAAAGCTTGCCATATGCCCTCAAGCTGGTTATTGGCAGCATCTGGCTTCCTGATGGTTTTTGCCTAGGCCATTACAACTAAACAAAGAATGAATGGGAATACAAAAAATTAACTAGAACTCAACTGAGTTCCCACAGACGGTGCCAAAATGTTGATGGTGGATTTTGGTTTTGTCAAAATCTAGGCAACCTAATGAATTCTTCTAGGACTCAAACTATTTCTGATTTATAAAGATTGAGAACAAAGGAGGAGAACAAAGGAAAAGTAGTGAAAACGCAGTGTTTTTTAATGTTATTTGGCTAAAGTCGAATAGTACTAGCCCCTACGTCCACAATAGCTTTTTATTTATCTGAGAAGAGTTTTATAGAGTTTTGATATATCTATTTCAGCCCCCTCTTACAATGGTCTCCTTCTTCTTATTTATAAAGGACAGGGAGGTTACAAATATAATTACATAGTTTGTATTTCTGTTACATCAAAATAAATGTACAAGACAGCCTAAACTACTACAAAATGTCTTCTGTAGACTATCGACTGACTTCTGATGTTTGCTTTCTGTGGGTGGGCCCATGATGTTGCTTTTTATAGGCTGGTCTTACACACCAAGCCTGAGAGGTCACTATTTCACGATTCAACTGGACAAGGTGCGATATCTACAAGATGGGACTTGATCATTGCTAGTCTTTGATCAGCAAAGGTGATCTTCGCAAGCTTACCTTTGGCAATGCAAGCTTGCTTATAGCAAGCTACTAAATATGCAAGCCAGGTCTCGTCCTTTAGTGAGCTAGGACTTCTATCTTGCTCTATGTTCATGTGGACAATGGTCTTAGCGAGCTTTGGCTCTTTTCTTACTCAGACTTGGTCTGTTGCTGGGCCTTTGTCAGCCTATTTTGTAGAACCGGATATTACTCATAACAGGTTAATTGTGTCATCTTGTATGGGCTATTTTGTGTCCATATATGCATCACTTATATGGTATGAGTTAGGTCTATTAATATTGTCTTTTTTTTTTTTTGGTCTTTTGCAATGGTTTCAGCCTTTCTTTTATGTTAGGTCATTTAGGTTATATTTTAGGCATGTTAGTCTTATGAGTCCAGTCCATTTAGTTTAGTGTTAGCTATCTGGGAAGGCCTATTTTTCTAAGAATTCAGATTTGGAAACTTTTAGAATTGAAAAAGTCATTCTCTTTGTCACAACCCCAAACCCTAGTCATGATCGGCATAAATATCCACCCTTTTGTTGATTATCACTAGCCTTTTATCAGTTAATCCCATTTATAGTTATCTCATTTTTTCTTAATTATATTTACTTGAATCTTAATGATTGACCTAAAGATAATAAACTATGGAGAGAAAGACAAGTACATGGAAAATAAACATAATTAATAATTTACACTAGCATTATCCAAGAGGCACATATCAAATTCATACTTCATTTCATAATTTAAATACAATTTAAAAAAAAAACTTTTCACCTTCCTTAAAACCTAGATGTCATCCCTAAAACTACTCTATATCCTTCCTAAATAGGACAATCAAAAGAAGTTAGATCAACCTATGTCTTATCATAACTTTAAAAGCATAGGTTAATATAACTAAGCCCTACGGCCTTTCCATTTACCAATTTTTCAAAAAAAAAAAAGGTCAGCAAAATATAAGGTTTGTTGGTAGACCTTTACCGGTCAAACCATCCTAGAATGGCATTAGGCAGCTCTATAGGAATGATCTTAACCTCATGGAGTACCTCACACCTTGCTAAATTTAAGATAATAACATAATGTATCTTAATTTGATATGTTCCTAGAGGAATAGACACTATAGTGGTGAAGATGTCAACGGTAACTTCTATTAGATCATTATCCATTCTTACTTTTTTATGGAAGGGTTAGCAATAATGTCTTGAGGATCTAAAAAAATATTTCACAAAAGAATGAGTCTAGGGCACAATGAGATAATATATACCAAACTTATGAATTTATCCAACAATACAATGCATGTATAAACACATTCACATTATAGCCAAATAATCATCTCTCATACAATTTTCATAAACAAGCATTAAGTTCAAAGATTCACCTCTGAAGGGAGTCATGTCATATTATCCTTAGCACATTATACCAAATCAGGGTTCTCATAGTTGTATGCTACCATGCTTATACACTATGCATTTCAGTCTCATAATATCATATTTCAACATTCCATATGATGACAATACAGATAAAAGCAAATACATAGCAATAACTATAAACCCCCTTGTTACTCCGATCTAGCATTATCCCACTCATCCCAATCTTTTCCTTCCAAGCCAACCTTATCCTACTCATCAATGTCAGAATGCATAGATCAAAGATCTAGTTCATTATTTCCATCACTTCCCATCTTTCATATTTCAAGTCTCATAAGAGCTTTCAAGTATTCAATTATATCATTCTCATAATAGATACATCATTAAGTTTACATTATCACTTTTCATCATCATTCAAGATATCGCATATCATTTCATATCTCATGAAAACTATCAACATTAAACAATATTGTTCTCAAAATAACTATATCACAACATTCTCATTCCATCACAATTCTATCTACATGAGTTAGGTTCAATTGCAAATCCACCACACATTCTTTGTTTCATCATCATATAACTACTAAGATTACATTCATATTAATAATGTATAGCCAATCGTTATCCAATGATATTATATTATAAATTACTATTTAAGATTTCTTAGTTATTATCCTTACTTTAAAAGGGATTTATATAAGATTAAACCAAAGGAATAGGAAATATTTTGGAAAGAAATAAAGTTAGGTTGAAAAACGTGAAAATTTTTGAAGATGCAATCAGAATCGTGAGTAGGATCATTGAAGAAATTTGATTAGAATCATGATTAGAATCGAGAAGTTTAGTTAAGAAAGGTTCAATTTGACTCAAGGAAATTTGACTGAAGATGCAAGTCCAAATGCAAACGTAATCAAAATCGCAATCAAAATCAAAAAATAGGGTAGGAAAGATTGATTTGAATCACACAAATCTAGATTAAATTTTGATTTGGATCATAAGAACAAAATGGCTGGGTCTCTATGAGCATGATCGCAAGTTCAGTTTGAAAGCTGTGATTTAACTCACAGGAGCAAGAATTGCATGACAATAGTAGAGAAATAGGGGAAGTAACTTCTAATTCTACATTACACCATAGGATCTCAATACAACATGTTTTGAGAGCTTAAACAAGCATAAAGCTCAGCTATTCCAACAAAAAACTAGTCATTATATCAGTTAATCTATATAGTCTCAAATTTTGCCACACAACTACAAAAAAGAAAAAAAACCATTTCATCAACTTACACCAATAACCAATAGATCATAAGCAATAATTACACTATAATTTACAAGGATGGGAAGAATTACTCACATGTGAATTGGGAACAAAAGATCACTATTAATCTCACCTAAAAATCTTCAATACTCTTCATAAACAAAAAGAAAGGCAAATTAGCTTCTTAGCCATTTCAAGGTTTTTCTTTTAGCAAACAATTATATACCATTTGATTATGGTTTCATTGTAAGGAAACAAGCTAAATATGCAAGATTTAAGCTCTAAAACTTCAGGAAAATCTCATAGGTTCTTGAAGTGAACAGTAAAGTGAATAGTGGCTGTAAACTTCAAAAATTCAAATCTCAAGTTATACTTAGTGAATCAATAAGATTTGGATGTCAAATTGAAAAGAAAGAAGAGAGGATTCAACTATAAAAATAAGAGAATTTAATAAGAAAAGATGAAGGACTTAATTGAGGAGATAGAGAGAGAGTAAGTGCAGTGAGAAAGAAACTCAAGCTTAGAGAAGAAGAAATGGGTTGCAACCATGAGAAGCCAAAGAAAAAGAGAGTAACCAACTAGTGAGGGCTAAAATGGTAAAATGAGTCAATCCTTACCTTGGACCTCAAATGAAATAATTCCTCTTTTAACACTTTTTCCCTATTTCTTCCACTATGGGTCCAAAATTAATGTACTCACCAATTGTCGGTGGCCATGAAATTTTACCACAAATTAGTTAAATTAGTTACCTTTGTAACGACTACAATTTTACCCTCCCCGATTACCCATAGCCTTAGTTTCAATTTTTTCAAAATTTTCTAAAAATTAAATCCAAAAAACATGAATTTAATTTCCTGAGTTTCCACAAAGGAAGTTTCAATTATCTAAAAATTCCTAAAATTCATATAATCTATTTTCAGTATATCCAAACTCCTCGTAGCCCAAAATTATAGTTTCAAATTCTCAAAAATTTCAAATTCACCTTTTTAGTTTTTTTTTTCGAAAAGCTATTTTATTATCAAAATTAACTTTAGAAAATTTGGGGTATTACAATTCTCCCCTTTAAAAGAATTCATCCTCAAATTCAGAATAGCAATAATAATTTAACCAGAATAAGCAATGGTTGCAAATAATACTTTATACTAAGTAATTATTATAATCATCTCTTACCAAATAATCGAGGATATTTTTCTCACATATCAACTTCTAATTCCCACATAGTCTCTTGTTCATCATGTCGTCCCCACATTACTTTAACCATTGGAACTTCTCTAGATCTTAGCTTTCAAACGTGTCGATCAAGACCAACTGTTGATTACTCCTCATAGGTTAGTTGGATGTCCAATTGAATTGGTTCTTCCTTAATAATATGAGATTCATCCAGAATGTATTTCCTTAGCATGGAAATATGGAATATCGAATGGATTCCTTGCATGTTGGATGGCAATTCTAGTTCATACACCATGGCTCCCATGCGTTTGGAAATTCAAAATAGCCCAATATATCTCAACACCAATTTCCCCTTTTTACCAAATTGCATGACTCTTTTCAGAGGGGATACTTTGAGAAACACTTTATCATCAACCTCAAATGCTAATTCCCTTCTTCTTTAATTCAAATATGATTTTTGTTGATTTTGAGCCACTTTCATTTGGTCACAGATCATTTGTACCTTTTCAATAGTGTTATCACAAGATTCCTCCTAGCAACTTTGACTCTCTAAGTTCAAACCAACCTATCAAAGATCTATATCTCCGCCCATACAATGCTTCAAACTGTGTCATTTGAATATTAGATTGATAGCTATTATTGTAAGCATATTCAATAAGCAGCAAATATTTTTCCTAGTTGCCTTCAAATTCCATCATAAACGCTCAAAGTATGTCTTTCAAAATCTAAATTATTTGTTTTGACTAACCATTTATTTATAGATGAAAAGTTATACCAAGCCACAATTGAGCACCTAACGCTCATTGAAATGATTGCTAAAAGTGAGAAGTATATTAGGTAGCATAATCTAAGATAATCATCAATTGTACACTATGTAAAGGAACTATTCAATCGAGATACACTTATGCATATTGAGCAGTTAAGTGGGTTGCCTTGACCGACAAGAAATGGGCTGACAGCTAAGTGATCAATGATGACCCAAATCGAGTCTTAACCCTTTGGTGACTTTGGCAACATAACTAAGAAGTCCATCATCATATTATCCCATTTCCATTTTGGAATCTTAATGGATTGATGCAAACCTACTGGACGTTAATGTTCAGCCTTCACTTGTTGACATGTAAGGCATTTGGTCACATATTCAAGAACATCTCACTTCATTCCTTCCCACCAAAACACCTCTTTCAAGTTGTGATACATTTTAGACGCTCCTAGGTGCATTGTATAAGAAGAATTATGAGCTTGGTGTAGCAAATCATTATGAGTATTTGAAAGAACCCATAAGCATCCTTCCTTTTTAAGTACTCTTAACACATCAACTGTGAAATTGGAGTTTGGTTCTGCTTCTGCTTTTTACTAAAGAATCACATATTGTGGATCTTATTCTTGAGCTTCCTTAATCTAATCAACTATTACCAATTGTACCTTCATATGGGCTAGAATTAAGGTTTGGTTTGGAATTTCTAATTTCATACCAATCTTCTCAAATTCTAGGTAGAAACACATTAACTTTTCATCTTCAAAAAGAAGGTGAGCAACACTGCATGCCAACTTACAACTCAGTGCATCTGCCACTACATTTGCTTTGCCAGGATGATACAATATCAAATAATCATAATCTTTTACTAGCTTCATCCATCTTCATTGTCAATGATTAAGATCTTTTTCTCAAAAATGCATTTCAAGATTTTATGGTCTATATAAATCTCACGTGTTTCTCTATATAGATATTGCCTCCATATTTTTAAAGCAGAAACTACCATCACCATTTCTAGATCATGAGTATGGTAATTCTGCTAATGTTTCTTCAATTGTCATGATGCATATGTGATTACTCTTCCATTCTGCATCAATATGCACCCAAGCCCAATTTGTGAAGCATTGCAATATATTGCATAACCACCTAATCCAAATGGCAATGCCAATTCTGGAGCTATTGTCAAACATTTCTTTCATTTTTTGGAAGCTTTCTTCTCATGTAAGGGTCCATTCAAATCACACTCTCTTTCAAGTAAGTTTAGTCAATGATGTAGAGATCTTAAAAAAATCTTTGATAAATTTTTGGTAGTACATAGCTAATCCTAGAAAACTATGAACTTCAGTGATTGTAATAGGTCAAGGCCTATTCTCTATAGTTCTATTTTGAGGATCAAATCATAATCCCTCTTGTGACATAACATATCCAAGAAACTTGACACTGGTCTTCCAAAATTTGCATTTAGAGAATTTCATATAAACCACATGCTCGCATAGAGTTTGCAATACTATTTATAGGTGCTGATTATGCTCCTCCTTACTTTTGGAGTAAACCATAATATCATCAATAAACATAATCATGAACTTATCCAAAAATGGTTTGAAAATTTGATTCGTGTAGTCTACAAAAGCAACTGAGGCATTCATCAATCCGAATGACATTATGAGAAATTCGTGATGCCTATATCGTGTGCCAAAGGTAGTTTTAGGTATATTTTATTCACCGATCTTCAACTGATGGTATCTCGATCTCAAAACAATTTTTTAGAAATATTTTGCTCCTTGCAATTTATCAAAAAAATCATTAATATGAGGGAGGGGATATTTATTCTTGATGGTTACCTTATTTAGTTAACGATAATTAATACATAACCATAATGATCTTTCTTTCCTTCCTTTTCACAAAAAGTAAGGGTGCTCCCCACGATGAAATGCTTAGACAAACAAAAGCTTTATCAATTAACTCTTATAACTGAATTTCCAATTCCTTCAATTCCATTGGTGCCATTTGATAAGGAGGAATGGAGATAAGTTTAGTGCTGGGGTATCAGATCAATAGTGAATTTGATTTCCTAATCTAGTGTTAATTTGGATAACTCATCAAGAAACACATCAAGGAGCTTTCGTATTGTCATAAATTCATTTAGATTCAAAGTAACCTGATTTAGGTCTCCTACCATAGCTAAATAAGCTATGCAACCTTTGTTCAAAAATTCCAACTTGCATGCTTGAACATGACCCAACTATCTCAGTTACCCATTCTTCCTGAAAAACTACATAAGAGGATTCAACTACATGGAATGTAACCCTACTTATCAAAGCAATTCATGCATATACAATGCTAAGAGAGCCAATCCATTCCTAAAATTACATCATAATCAACCATATCTAACACAACTAGATTTATAGATACTTGTTTGTCTCATATTATCATAGCACACTTTCCAACTAAATGATTAGTTAGAAGAGTCCTACCAATGGGGATTATTACTACTAACAGTGTTTCCATTGGTTCACCAAATTCATTTAAGAAAATAGTAAATTTCTTTATCATAAAAGAATAAGTCGCACCAGGGTCAAACAATACTCAAGCTTGTAAATCATGTACTTTTAAAATACTTGAGACTATGGCATTTGATGCTTGAGCTTCCAGTATGGTAAGATTATAAACTCATGTCATGGCCTTATTAGGGTTTCTCCCACAATTACCTCACCCATCATTTCTACCAAATGCTATTGGTGCTCTTACTAGGGCCGCAGATTGTGTTGGTGGTTGATTCTGAGGTCTAGCTTAATAATTTGTACTATACTCCAAGGCATTCATGTTCATGGGGCATTCTTTCACCATGTGTCCAAGTTGACCGCATCAAAAACACCCCATCAGGTCCTTCCTACAAAATTCATAATGACTTGTATTACAAATTTTGCATTATAGTGTGTTAGCATTAAAATTTCCCTAATTCTAAGGTATACTTCTTCATTGGAATGGGACAAAAGTAGTTGAAACAGATTGACCCCCTATATTTCTTCTTATAGTAGAATTTTATGACTAAGGAGATCTAGAAAAATTTCCTTTCCATCCACCAGGGGCCATTCTACAAACTAAAGTTCATCTCCTACTTGGTGTAATATTAGTTCCCTCGATTCAAACTCTTATCTTACTTCTAGAAGACATTTCCTTTTCATGATGTTCTTTGGACCTCAATTCCATCTACAAGGCCTGGTTCATAGCTTGCTGATATGTCATGTCTGGATTGACTTTAACATAATCGAAATAATAATTGCAAAGCCCTTGCACAAACTTTTCTACTTTCATAGCTTCAGTAAGAATCAAATGAGCAGCATATCTAGAGAGTCGAGTGAATTAAGCATCATACTCACTCACAGACAGGTTCTCTTACTTCAAATTCTCAAACCTCTGGACATTTGCTTGCCAGATACAAGGAGGAAAGAATTGATAGATAAAAGTTTCTTGGAACATTACCTAAGTTAAAGGTTTAGCATCAACAACCAACCCCTTAGTAGCTCTAATATACCAATAACATGCTAAATCATCTAACTGATATTATACTAATTCTATCAATAAAGGTTCAAGACATTGCAAAATCTTACCATATCTTTCAATTTGGTTCAAGAATTGGCATGGATCCATAGAAAAATTAATTCCAGCATATCGAGGTGGCTTTAGCCTCAAAAATTCATGACATTTCTATCAGGAGAAGTTTAGTCTCCTTGATTTTGTCTATTTCTATCAAACTCTCTATTTTGATCTTACTTTTTATTTTAAGTTAATGCCTATATCAGGCAATCCATTACTTACTAGATAAAGTTTTCTGCCCACTAGGGAACTTTTAGGTTTTTGCTGACTTCATGGTGGGGACTATTTTGTCTAATGGATGATCCTCCATAACCAAGCTCAAGTTCTTGGCCTTCTTGCCTTCTAGTTCTCACCATAATCTACATAACAAAATTAATCAGATTCTCAAGACACACAATGGTGTTAATTTAATTCTGCTAACATGAACCCAAATTTCACCAGGGCAATGGGAATGGTATTAGCAATACTTGATCTCGAGTACATACATGATACTGGTATGATTTCTATTAGCACTAGATGAAATCGCCACCACCATTATGTGACTTTAAACATTCTACATGCATACTTGTACTCATAAATTTAACATAAGTCATTGTCATAACCGATTGAATATCAATCCTTTTGTTGATTATCACCAACCTTTTATCAATCAATCTCATTTATAGTCATCTCAACTTGTCCTAAGTATATTCACTTGAATTTTAATGGTTATAAACTATAAAGAGAAAGACAAGTACATAGAAAATAAACATATTTCATAATTTACACTAATATTGCCCCATAGGCACCTGCCAAATTAATACCTGGTTCTATAATTTACATACAATTTTCAAAAAAAAATAACTTTTCATCTTCCCGAAAACCTAGATGTCATCCCCAAAACTAGTATATATCCTTCCTAAATAAAGCAATCAAAAGAAGTTAGATCAACCTACATCTTATCATAACTTTGAAAGTATAGGTTAATATAATTAAGCCCTGCAATCCTTCTATTTACCAATTTTTCAAAAAAAAAAAAAAAAAGGTCAGCGAAATATAACATTTGATGGTAGACCTTTATGGGTCAAACCATCCTAGGGCTATTATGAGATAGACATTGGGCAATTTCATAGGAATGGTCTCAACCTTGTGGAGCACCTCACACTCTACTAAATTTAAGATAATAATATAATGTATCTTAATTTGGTATGTTCCTAGGGGACTACACACTATGGTGGTGAAGATATCAATGATAACTTCCATTAGCTCATTATCCATTCTTATTTTTTTGTGGAAGGGTTAGTGATAATGTCTTAAAGATCTAAAAAAATGATTCACAGAAGAATGAGTTAGGACTTAATGAGATAATAGTACCAAACTTATGAATTTATCCAACATATGTAAACACATCTACACTATAACCAGATAATCATCTATCATGCAATTTTTATAAGCAATCATTAAGTTCAAAGACTCACTTCTAAAGGGAATCACATCATATTATCCTTAACACATTATACCAAATCAGGGCTCTCAAAGTTGTATGTTGCCATCCTTACACATTATGTATTTTGGTCTCATAATATCATATTTCAACATTTTGTATGATAACAATACAGATAAAAGCAAATACATAACAATAATTATAAACCCTATTGTTACTCTGATCCCACATTATCCCACTCATCCGAACCTTTTCCCTCTAAGCCAGCCTTATCCCACTCATTAATGTCAAAACACACAGATCTAGGATCCAGTTCATTATTTCCATCACATCCTATCTTTCATATTTCAAGTCTCATAAGAGCTTTCAAGTATTCGATGATATCATTCTCATAACAAATACATCATCAAGTTTATATTATCATATTTCATCATCCTTCTATCACATATCATTTCGAATCTCATGAAAACTATTAACATTAAACAATATTGTTCTCACAATATATCACAACATTCTTATTCCATCACAATTCAATCCACATGAGTTAAGTTTAATTGTAAATGCACCACACATTCTTTGTTTCATCATCACATAACTACTAAGATTACTTTCATATTAATAATGTATAGCCAATCATTAAATCCAATGATATTAGATTATAAATTACTTATTTAAGATTTCTTACTTATTATACTCACTTTAGTAGGGATTTATATAAGATTAAACTAAGGGAATAGGAAATATTTTAGAACGAAATGGAGTTGGGCAGAAAAATGTGAAAATTTCTAAAAATGCGATCAAAATTGTGAGTAGGATCATTGAAAAAATTCAAGTAGAATCATGATTAAAATTGAAAAGTTTAGTTGAGAAAGATTCAATTCAAGTCAAGGAAATTCAATTTAAAATGCGAGTCCAAATGCAAACTTGATTAGAATCATGATCGAAATTGAAAAACATGGTAGGAAAGTTCGATTCGAATCACATAAATCTAGTTTAAATTTTAATTTGGATCATAAGAGCAAAATGGCTAGGTCTCAGTAAGCATGATCATAGGTTCAGTTCAAAAACTGTGATTCAACTCACATGAGTAGGAATTACATGACAACAGTAGAAAAATAAGGGAATTAACTTCCAATTCTACACTACACCATAGGATTTCAATACAACATGTTTTGAGAGATTAAACAAGTATGAAACTTAACTATTCCAATAGAAAACTAGTCATTATATCAGTTAATCCATTTAGTCTCAAGTTTTGCCACACGATCACAAAAAAAACCCATTTCATCAACTTACACCAATAACCAATAGATCATAAGCAATAATCACACTATAATTTACAAGGATGGTAAGAATTACTCATCAGTGAATTGAGAACACAAGGTCACTACTGATCCCACCCAAAAATCTTTAATACTCTTTATAAACAAAAAGAAAAATATACTAGCTTCTTACCTATTCCAAGGTTTTTCTTTCAGAAAACAATTATATACCATTTGATTATAGTTTCATCGTAAGAAAACAAGTTAAATATATAAGATTTAAGCTCTAAAACTTCAAAAAAATCTCATGGGTTCTTGAAGTGAATAGTAACATGAATAATGATTGTAAACTTAAAAAATTCAAATCCCAAGTTATACTTAATGAATCAATATGACTTTGATGTCAAATTGAAGAAAGAAAAGAGGATCCAACTATAAAAATAAGAGAATTTAATAAGAAGAGATGGAGGACTTACTTGAGAAGAGAGTAAAAGTGAGCATAGTAAGTGAAAGACTCAAGCTTGGAGAAGAAATGGGTTGCAACTATGAGAAGCCAAAGAAAAAGAGAGGAAGTTGGTTAGTGAGGGGTAAAATGAGAAAAAAAAAAGTCAATCCTTACCTTTGACTTCAAATGAAACAATTTCTCTTTTAACACTTTTTCCTTATTTCCTCCACTATACGCCCAAAATTAACGTACTCACTGATCGCCAGTGGCCATGAAATTTTATTACAAACTAGTTAAATTAATTATCTTTGTAACAACTATGATTTTATCATTACTAGGTACCCATAGCCCTGGTTTCATTCTTTTCAAAAAAATTTAAAAATTAAATCTCGAAAACACGAATTTAATTTCCTGAGTTTCTACAAGGGAAGTTTCAGTTATCTAAAAATTCCTAAAATTTATATAATGTATTTCTAGTATATCTAGACTCCTCGTACCCTAAAATTATAGTTTCAAAATTCTTGAAAATTTCAAATTCACATTTTTGCATTTTCTTCCAAAAAGCCATTTTATTATCAAAATTAACTTTAGAAAATTCAAGGCATTACACTCTTGTGAGAGCTTTCTTTCTTAGGGTTCTTGAATGAACTTGAGACTTATCAAAAGAATTTCTCTTTCTAGCATCAAATTTATCACTTATCACTACTTTTCTTCTCTATTCTAGAGTGTGATGTAAATATCCTTCTTTTTCTTTCTTTGTGTGGCTGAATTTTGGAGGATCCATGGCACTTGCACATGAAGATCACATCATAACTTGTATACTTTTCAACTCTTTAAAAGAAAATACAAGTTTTACATTTTGAAAGTTAAGAAAATCTTTTGGCAACTTTGAATCAAAGTGCAATTTCTATAAAAATGCCAAAGTTTTCTAAATGTGTTTTTCAAGAAAAATTAAATTCTAGTAAAAATTCAATTATTTGTAATTATTATGGTCATCAAGATCATATTTCTCACCTATGCCCTATTAGAAGAAAATCTTATTTAAGAAAGAAAGGAATTTGGGTTCCTAAGGTATGTAAATATATTAGTACTAATATCGAAGGACCCAAAATTAATTAGGTACCAAAAAGTCCTCCTAATAATTTAGTTATGTAGAAAATTTTTTAAAATATGAATAATTTAGGATAGCAAGAAGGATTGACATAACTAAAACTTCTTAAACATACATTGGTAAAGTGAGAAAACTCAAACCTTTAAAGGAGAAGTGATGGATAAGAAAGAATCATCCTTTCATTAGAAATGATAAGGTATCAAATCTTCTAACCTCTTGTGCTACTCTATTTAATATTCTTTAAAAAATTGGTGAAATAGTTCTAGAGCATAAGCATTGCATGAAAATTGTGTTTCATCTTGATCAAAATCATATATACATATGAGATATTATTTTGAATACATGATTTACTTCATCTTTATATACTCTTAGCTCTTTGACAATATAACTTAATATCAAGGTTTGCAATGTTTAGTATATGTTTCCTTAAACCTCATTGTCTATTTCATATATAGGGAATATATACAAATGCTTTGAAAATTGATTTTAAAAAATATGATTCTTGTGCTCCCTCTCTTGATTTGATCAATCTCTCATGAGAACGTTGAGTTGATATTCATCTAACCATCATTGACCCAACTTTTGGTTAGATACCAAAGAAGTTGTCTAGAGTTCTCATATAGGAATGATGGTTAATACTTCCTCAAGCATAGCATGAAAAATGAAAGACAAGTTCAATTCAATTCAAAAAGGAGTCAACTTCTACAAAGAGGAATGAAAATTCAAATGTTTAGTATACTTTATCCTCTCTCTATGATCAATGTGCTTTATATATTTATTAAGTTTGGATAGTTAAGGATTAGACATATCATAATTATATTTGGCTTTATCTTCAAAATGATATGTGTTCCTTATGCTAAAGGAAGGTAATTCCTTCTATCAAGGCAAATATATTACCAATGCTTCTTGAAAATGCTTATATGCCTACATTTGAATTTTGAAATATAATGGCTACATGCTTTTTAATAATCATATATATTAAAAGAAGCCTATTTTTTACAATTGCTTGTTATTGATGAATATTTATATTCTTGATGGTTGGGTACACATTTTTGCTATTATACTCTAAGTTTTTTAAGATGTTTTGTATAAGTTTTGATGATTTCATGTTTAATAAAATCATGAATCTTGTTCTTTAAGTTTTTAAAAAATTCTTGTTACTTTAAAAATAATTTTATAAGTATCTTTTTATCTCCTAACTTTCAAAGTGACATGGTTGATGATATGATACTTGCTACATGTTTTTCATTAACTTTAAACATGTTTTAAGAATTGCTTGAATGATGCATAAAGCTAACCTTTCCATAAAGAATCTTTAGAATTTGTTTTATATATCCTAATATCTAATCTTGAGTTTTGTACTTAAAAGTTTGCTAGAATATTTGCAGTTTGCAGAAGAATTTAAAGATCAACTTCAAAATTGTGGAAAAATTGATGGACTTAGAAGATCAAGTCTTAACTTGAAAATTTTTCATCAAGATCAATGATGTTTACTTTAAAAGTGATGAGAAATAGAAATGTAGATGATTACAACCAAAGAGTACCACATATTACTATAATCAACAAGTATCTTTATCCTTATTATCTTCTTATGGATCATTAATATATATTGGATTGCATGATACTCTTTGTCTAGTTGTTCTTGGTTGGTGTGCATATGATCATGAAAAATATACTTGATTGTGATGACAAAGTGTTTAATTGTTATTACATGCTTCTTGTCATTACACATAAGGAAAGTTTGATAGTTTTGATCTTTTTTTATCACTATTGCATATCCTTTCATGATGAATGCTTAAGCTATGTTTCTTAGTTGCTTGAAATCGGTACTGTTATAGGTGAAAATTGGTCTCACCCAGGTAGATCGAAGGCTCAATAGAAATTAAGTCCTAAGGACGTTCAGCTCACTAAGGACAAGTGCACGAGCTCTCAACTCACGAGTTTGGTAAATTGTCTCAGCTCGTTAAGTCCTAGCCCGCCAAGTCCCAGCTCACACAAAAATTGAGCTCATCCTTGTTGCTTGTAGAATGGAAGCGACCTTTTACCAGGGATCTCGGCTCGTGAAGACCAAGCATCCCCCAAGGCCGAAAGAAGGAATCCCAGACAGGCCTGCATTTTAGTCAACCAAACAGGGGCCCACCCCCGTAGAAAGCAGCCTACAGCAGCCGAATTGCAGGAGTTCTTTTGTCCTTTATATTTATTTCTTGATGTAATAGAACTGTAGCTTATAATCATTGCATGTAAGTCTTCTTCCTCTATAAATAGGAATTCTCTGTTAGAAGAGAGGGGGCTGAAGAAAAATAAGAAAAAACTCTGTAAATTTTCCTTTTACTTAATAAAAGCTTCGCCAAGGATGTAGGATCTAGTGTTGCTTGGATTTAGCTGAACCACGTTAAAATATTGCATTCCATTGTTTCTCTTCCTCTTTATCATCTTCTTCTTCTTCCCTTTTTCATATTTCACAGACCAAAAAGTAGCTTGGGGTTCAAGAACTATATTTGTTGGCTAGAATTCAGCAGAACTAGATACAATCATCAACAAGTACTAATCATGCTTTATTATAAAGGAAACTTTGAAAAGATATATGCATACAAACAAATATTTGAAATGATTGCTCTTTGGTCTTTCTCAAAATTAGTTTGATAAAAATGTCATGGTTTACAAATTACTTAAATGTTTTATTTGAACAAGTTTGACAATGATATTTCCTTCCATCTTTCTTCTAAACTTCTTTTCCAATGCCTTAAAAGAATAAAAGTTTGGAATTTTATAAAAGTGTTTTGAAAATTGGAGCAATTCAAATGCCTTTGTTGGATTGAGAAAGATTTATGTTTGTCATGTTTTAAATATGATCATATACTTTAGTAAATATATTTGTCCTGATCTCTCATGCTTTTTATGTTTTCAATCCTTTCTTTTTATCTTCTTTTTGAAAGAGGAGCATGTTTTTGAATCAAGAGAAAATCAATGTTGTTTTATTGAGGCAGAGAAAATTATTTTGAAGATGTTTCTTGTATATCCTTGAAATATCTTGATCACAAATCATGCTTGCTTAATCTTGTGAATCATTGGTAAATATGCATGATTGCAATCTTTGTTACACAAGAACTTTTGTTTTTACTTCCGCTTTATTTAATCAAAGGTCATATGGTTGTAAATTTTACTTTAAAAATATGTTATTAATAGCATGGTATAAGGGGAGAAGATAATGACATTGATTGTTTGACATCACTCATTGTAATATGCTTGTTTATCCTTTGTATTGATGTCAAATAGGAGGAGAAGAAAAAGAAAAGAAAAATATGTATGTGCTTAATGTTTTGATATCTTCTTGAGCTTATTAGATTGAATCTTTATCTTGAACATTTTTTTTTTGTAATTTGTCATTATTAAAAAAGGGGAGATTGTTAGCCCAAGGTTTCACATGATTAGTTTTGATGATGAAAAATGGCAAATGATGAATATATATGTTCAAATAACAATGCTTGATTATGTGCTAAAAGTGTTACATTTTATAAAAGTATTAATAAGCATACTATGTTATGGTTAATAAATATAAATGATATGGATAATACATATTCTTATGCTAATTTGTTATGTTTATATATTTGAATCATGTATTGTAATAAACTATCTTGGACTAACTATATGGTTTACAAAGTAGTTCATACACATTTTATGGGATCCTTCAAAAGGAAGAAGAGTAGGCATTGGAGTAAAACAATGGAAAATTTTGTCATCCTTAACTCAAGAAGAAATTCATGAAAGGAGATGTGCCCCAAGTATAAAAGAATGGGAAGAATGAAGATTTGAACACTTGGAAGTATCAAGAAAAGCCTAATTCCTTTTAAGTTTAGACTTCCTTGTAAAACAATGTTTTTCATCGTATAGAGCTCAAACATATTTTCAAATTCTTAGCTAGCTCAAAAATGTTTTAAAAAGATAGTCCACAATTATATTTCCATAAGATAGCCTTGATGACACTTCAAAAACAAATGAGATATAAGTTTTGGTCTTTTTAATTTTGACTTTTAGTCACTCTTTTGATCATATCTCACAAAATGCTTATAATTTAATTTTGAAATTTGTTTTGTATGAAAATAAACTCAAATATTTTTCCATGGACATGTCATTTGCTTAAAATGATCAAGATATGAAAAAGCTATGGCTTTTTGAATTTGAGTCAAAATCATTTTTCAGAATCAAGTCTTTTTGACCTTTTCCTATTGATTTTACAATATCTCAAAAAATGCATAATATATGAGCATGAAACCAGGGTCATTTGAAATTAGGCTCAAATAGTTTTCCAACGATAGGTTGTTTGCCTAAAACAGGCTTAAAACAAAGAAGTTATGACCTTTTTAAATTGAATCTGAAATCTTGTCTTCGCGAGTCGACTTGTCTGGGTTAAATTTTGAAAATAATAGCTGGTTTTTATCCAAAAGTGTCCCAAACAGTTATAAAACATTATAGGCTTCTTATATAAGTTAAGAATCATAAAAAACAATATATAGAAAACCTAAGCTTCATCATTTATCATCTATTACTCTTTACTTCATCAAAATCAATATTTGAGCTCTTTATTGTGAAATTCTTTTATTCTAGGTGCTTCATTTGTTTCATCTACTCTTTGAGAGAGTTTTTGTGAGTTGTTCATCATCTAGATCTTCTTGTGAATGGTAAAGGGTGAGGAATCCCTTTGAATTTGTAAAAAAGGTAAAGTATCCTTTTGAAAAACACTTTGAGCATGAGATATTCCTTAGAAATTCTATAAAAGAGTGAGGTATCCCTTGTAATAAGTTATTTGCTCAAGGAGGAGCAACGAGATTGTAAGACTTCTTCAAGTGTCGATTGAAACTTGAAGGGATAATAGAGAAGTAGCCAAACTTGTAAAGTTTGAAGAGTGGATGTATGCTTTAGAGTAGATCTTTAAGGGGGAAACCAACATAAATTCTTGTGTTTGTTCTTTCCACCCTTATTCTTATTTATATTTGATAAAATGTTCTATTTTTGTTGATGAAATTTGTTAAATATTTTATGCTTCAATGCTTATCTTATTGCTTAGATGTTTGAATTCTTGAAAAAATGATATCTATCTATGCATGTGTTTCTTAATGTCTTGCCTATCCATAGTTGAATAAGTTGTTTTGCATAAATGTTTGAATTGCTATATTTCATGGGCAAACATTTTCATAGAAATTCACTTGACTTGTTGAATCAAAATCATCCAATGGCTTTCCAAAATCAAGTGTTTTTCAAAAAGAATTTTAAAAATAGCGAAAATTTTGAAAACAGCCAATTTACTCTCTCTTGGGTGTAAGTTACCTTGTTCTACAAATACCACGTATGATAGTTATGAATATTGGATTATCACCAGATGAGCATTTAATTATCATATTTATGATTTTACACATATACATGTTGTAAGATGTGATATTTAGTATATTACCGAGTTGGCAACAATCTTTAATGATAGATTTAGATCCTTTATTTAAATTATTTAAACTTTTTATTATTTTCCAATCATGTTGAAGAAAAATAAATAGAAAAATTTTTTAGATTTTATTGAATGTAAAAGGAGGATTCCAAATCTAATTATATATAAAAATTTTGTGTTATCACTATTCGTAGTGACAGAAATATGACAAGGAGGAGAAGATCAAATTCTTTAATGATACAAGAGCATGTGCTCCATTAATCGATTATATCTTTGTAATGTTAGACCATTTACTTTGATTTGTATTACGTAGGGACACTATTAGTACACTTCTTGATACAAACTACCCTTAAGGGGAAACAATTAGAATTTAATGTTTAGATATTAGAATTTAATGTTTAGTGTAGAGGGCTTATAGTCTAAGGTTTAAATTTTAGTGGTTAGAGTTTTAGGGTTTGTAAACTTTTTTTTGAAAAGAAAAAGTCTTTGTAATGAATAGTCCTAACTTCTAGAAACATTCAAATTAGCACTAATTGCATGTTAAAGAAAATTCAAATTTGGCAATGTTATTTGTAAATTTGTGTTTTCCCATACTATTAAATATTCTTTAATATGATCCCTTAGGTGTATTTAATTTTTTTTTTCCCTCAAAAAGCAAGTTAATAGGTTTTTTTTTTTTTTTACAAAATAAAAGCTATTATTTCTATCCTTATCAATTACTATGATTCTCTGATTTAAATGCAATTCACAATTACAATATTGCATTTATTCTTGTTTTTATTGTAATGATTTATTGTAATTTCTAACCATATCAATCACTATGATTCTCGGATTTAAGATTAGAGTAAAGTAATTGTAATTGCAATTGAGGATCATGCTATAAATTATGAATGAGAGGTGAAGAGAAGCATAACCAATTCGGGAGAGATTACAAGCTTATTATTTCTAAGCATTAGAAATTCTGGTATGAATAAGTAGGAGACAATGCAACGATGCAACGTAGGAAGCGGGCAGATGTAAAGGCCATGGGGTCTATATATGAGCAATTCAACAGTAGTAACTATGGCAATGCCAACTCTCTTTCTCTCGCAATCCATGTGACTATGCAGACTGCCTAGTCCACCACCATAATTGTCCTCCTCACTGCTCAGTCCCATCACCACAACAAAACTCAAAACCAACAAACAACTAACTTAACTTTATACCAAAGCCCCCCCCCCCCCTCTCTTCTTTCAATATTTATTGCTATATGTGCTTCGCAGCACTGAAATTTACCTTTTATTTTCTTTTTGGCTAAAACTAAGTTAGAAATAGGAACATTAATCTATGAATGGCCCCACCAGGTTCGGTTCTATTGTTTACTTTTCAACTTATCCACTTATACTGAATTTTCAATTAGTTCAACTGTATCTCTGGTCCGTTTATTTATTACACACTGATTTATCTGTACACCCAACTCGGCTGCACTATTATTTTCATTTTAGTTATCATCAATGTATCGAGTAAAAAACCCTTCCTATGTGCTATGTTTTTATTATGGATTAATCACAATCTAACGCAGAATTTACGCTGCCCTCGTTTAGAAAATTAGTACAAAACATGGACACCAAGATTGGTTTTGACCTAATCAATTTACGTTTTAATATTTTGCTTCCTAGCTTCTTGTAGCTCCAAGTCTCAATGTGTTGAATTGACTTTCTATCCTGATGAGTTTTTGTCAAAGGTGTGGTTTGGTTCATACAGTCTTTGCTCGACTGATGTTCCAACCACTGACAAAATTCTACTAACTCAGTTGAATTATAGCATGAGTAAGAATGAAATCTAATGATTGCCTTGTTCAAATTTCACTTGAAGACTTGGTCATAGGGTTAAAAGCTTTGAAAAAGTGATTTAAGTAGTATAAGTCTTGGTTTTAAAGATAAGCTTATGAAATAAACAAAACTAATTACGATATAGTTTCGACTATGTCATAAGGATATTAATTTGGAGGAAATAAGGATATTAATTTGGAGGAAATAGAAAGAAGAAGGGCAGGTAGCCAAACAAGTGAGTCAAAGCTGGTGGATGCATATAATCAAATTCAAAGCCAGTGATATACCAAACTATTTGACTATTTTACTACTACAAGCAAGGATATAGAGTATGCAAAAAATTGTCATAGAACTCCTAGTCCAAATGTTTCATCTCCAGAACTTTTCCTCCAGTGAAATCAGAATTTCAACCATGCTACTTTTGCATTAGGAATCTCATGGCTCCTTCAAAGGTAAAACAGATTCCTTTTTATTAAACTTCTTCTGGCAGAGTGGCAGAGTACCTAATAAAGTAAATTGCCAGAAATTCTTCATACTTGCGCAAGTGTCACATGTTCATCACCAACAAACCAGCTTTGGTTGGTTTTACTTTCATCATATTAAAATTTTAAACGAAAGGATAAAACTGCATCTCTTCCTTTGTTGACAGTATGTAATTAGAATGAGCCTTTTAAGTTTAGGCGAAATGTTAAAAAAGATCGAACTAGTCTCACGTACCATTAAGACATGAACTGAGCAAAAACCATTTTTTCTCAATATATTCGATATAAAACGATATATTGAGAATTAAAAAAAAAAGAAAAAAAAAAGAAAAAGTTCTTAAAAAAAGGGGAAAATAAAGGAGTTTATTTTAATAAAATTGAATCCATTCACTGGTCCCAATTCCCTATGTGAAGTAGCAATCATCTGCAAGGTTCAAGAACAGAGATCTCAAAATAGGTCCAAAGAAATGTCATTGACAAGGAAAATTCAGTCATGGGGACCATCTAACGGTTCACATAAAAAAATATGACATAAAAACTAAAGATATTCCTCGTCACTAATTAAATAGTCATGAATCTCGAGTGACTCTAATAAAAAATATATGAACAAAGAAGAAGAAAAAGAACAAAAACCAGAGAACAAGGACAAAGACAAACACATAGAGATTGGAGACACTCTTCTTAGCTGTTCATATTAATTGGTACCCATTTTAGTCCCAACATGTTTATCACAGATCTCTGTGACAAAAGATTCATTGCCATATCCAGAAAAACAAGTACGTGCCCTGCCTGGTTTCGCCATAATTTAGCTGACCCTTAAAAACAAAATCATGCACATGCATATATAATGGTACAGGATTCTTTTTTTCCGAGAAAATTGTTGCTTTACTATTGTTGTTATTATTCCCCTGCCAGAAGCTAAGAGACACAACATAGCTACACTAAACTACACAACAAAAACACCAAAATTCAATTCAGCCCTACAATTTAAAGTTATATTTTGTCTTTTGTTTGGTTTCCGAGAAAACACAAAAAAAGAAAAAGAAAAAAGTTCCCTTCCTCTAAAATCTTATCTTCCCATCCTTTTTTTTTTCTGACCCCAGAACTTTTTCTTTTGCTACTTTTGAGCTCTTCATTGAACTTTTTTCTTTCCAATTTTCTGTTGACTAGATCAAGATCGAAGGATGTGACAGAGTTGAACCATTGGATTAAATATATCTCGTCCTTTTCTCTTGATCAGCTTCAGTAATTTCGAGTCTGAGAAATCTGGGCCGTGTGATTGTTGCTATATTCACTGCTATGTTTCTTTCTCTTGATGTCCTTCTCTTGTCTCTGAGTGGTTGCAGCAGCTGCAGCAGAGGTGGTTCCGTTGGTTTTTTCACTCTCTGAGCTCACAAAATGATGGTCTAACACATTAACCGCTGTGTCTAAACTTGAAACCATATCTATCACAGACTCATATCCATCATCCATGGCTATGTCCTGTGTCACATTATAGCAGTCCAGCATACTTTCCTGCCAAAAAAAAAAAAAAAAAAATCGTTCATATCCTGAATTATTCAAAATTAAAATAACAAATTTATTTTCCTTTTTTTTTTCCAAAATTTATCTGCAGAATACTGATCGAAGCGAAAAAAGAAAGATATGTACCTTATTTACATATGAACAATCGGATATTGCTTTTAGAAAACATGGATACTGCAGAGGAAGCAGCTCGTGAGAGGCAGATAGAAGCGCTGATGCAGCAATTATGGATGGCTTGAATTCCAGAAGCTTTATATCTACAAGAAACAAAACAAGTCTTCAACTAAAATCCTATAATTATAGTTATCAGTAGTAAGAAGTCAGAAAACGTCGTTATTTGAATCAGATATTTATCCAAGTACAAATACAAATTATTACCTGCTTGTGATTTGAATATGAATTCAATAGCTCGATCTTTAAGAACTTCCTTCAATTGTGGGTCTTTGAGATTGAACAAATCAATGAAGAACGGAATGAAAGAGAAGGGTGTGATTGAACGCATTCGCCATTGTAAAGCTCCAAGTATTATGCCCTCCATTCTTTGTATTGTTTGTGCCTCAAAAATGACACCATCATCACACTGCTCCAGAAAAGCCTTATGAAAAATGCTTTTAACAAATGCTAATGAAAAATGCTTCATTGTAGTTTTACCTGGATATCAGTGACAGAAAACTCTGTTTTCATCATCTTGGCAGCCAGAGAAAAGCAAGAGATTGCAAGGAGCCTGAGTGCCCATGGCTTTGATTGCTGTTATATACCCAGTTTAAGTTAGATCTTGAGAGAGCAGAATCCAAATATCATTCTCTATTTCTTACGCAGTACTTAAAATATATATCAAACAGAGGACAAAAATAGTCATCCAAAGGTGAAGCGTTTGGTATCTTTACCAATATTCCTTGGTTGGCCATGAACCTATCCAGATAGTTGATAGCAAGGTATGATAGGACTGGATCGAAGGCGTACGAGAACTGTTCCAAAAAAATTTTCAACCCATATCATATTTCAAAGAAAGAATCAGACTTTCTACCTTTCAAGTTGATTAAAACTTCGCATCATTTTACCTGCGAGATTAGAGATATGACTTCTCTCCTGACAGAGATGTCAAAGTCTCTGGCCTTGAGAGAGCGGAGATAATTCTGTGATGGAACGTGATCAGATTCAAGGAGGAAGAGGGAAGAGAAACCTTCAGAATGACGGTCATGGCAGTTTTCAAAGGGGTTTTCGAGGTCTAACTCCATGGACGAGTCAGTGTGAAGTTTTTTCTCACTCACTGCAGCAGAGGAGGAGCAACAAGAAGAAGAAGAGACATTGTTAAAGTAGAGAGGCAGAAGAGTGATGATAAGTAAAAAAAAGCAGCAGAGGATTCTCAGCTTTCATTACTTTCTTCAAATGAAAGCTGTGGAGTGACTTTGGTCCTTTAAATTCAGTATTTGCTGTTTGCCACTCTCTCTCTTGGTAATGTGCGATTGGCAAATAAAATTTGGAAAATTTCAAAATAGGAGATTATTTTGTTGGTCCACTTTGATTGCTTAGGATTTTATTTTGTGTATATGAGAGGATAATGCAGCAATGGCAGGGAAACATTGGCTACAGACCCGAGGAAAGCCAGAGTCTGTTTTTTTTTTGGGGAAATTTTGGCATTAACTCATGAAACTATTAAAAGCCAAAAATGATATGAATTCTTTAGTCATTCCTAGCTTAGTGAGCTTAGTGGGGCTATTTGTCAATATCTTGAAAATATTAGTGTACTAAAATTAACTGCAAAAAGTCAACCAAGTAAAACAATTTAAAGCAGCGTGAAACGTGTTTGGTTTAACGTTAATTAGTAAAACGGGAAAACAAGATATTTTAAGAAATTTATTTTTTATAAAATATAAGAAATTATTTATGTATATTTTTTTTTATGTAAAAAAAATTTCTACAGAAATTTTTAATTCTTATTATTAATTAAATAATTTTAAATATTTTTTAAAAAATTTATGAAAGAATTTACTTTCTGAAAAATTTAACTTCCCGTAAAAATCTACTTTCCACCGTAATCAAATCACGTGTAAAATCTACCATTTCATTGCAAAATTTCTTGAAGCTAGCTAGATTCTTCCAAATTGACAGTCTACTCTCATACTAAAATGGCCAAATTTTGACTAATTCATGGGATAAATTAGTTGAAATGCACTTATATTAGTTTAGAATACTAGAAAACATGAGAAAAAACTATTGGTGGACTTTTATCTAATATGGATATCACCGATCCTAATCAAACAAATTAGCCTCCATTTTTGTGGAAATCAAAAATTGGGTCTTCAATATTGGAAAGTCCACTTATGCAGACAAGGCTAATGAGTGAGTTTGCCATACATTGGTTTGGGCATGCCTCAAAGAAATGATAATAATGAAGGAGGCAATGGAAATATCATTTGAATGATTAGGAATTATAGAGCATTATGCTTCTGAGATAAAGGAAAACACAGAAGATGCCCATCAGTTTCTGGAAGATCTCTCTGTCTGAGGATTAATCAGTGCTATCAGTAAGTCAAATTCATATGCTAAGGTAAAAAGATAAAGAAATTTCTGTTTGTTACGAGTTGATAATGGTCCATAGTCATCATGACTATTTTGGACTATGCTGGAGAGAGAAATAGAGTTCTTAAATATTGTATTTCTACTTGAAAGAATAACACAGTTTTAAGTCATTCTTTACGTTCAAAAAGCAATTTCAAACAAATGTAGACAATTAAAATTTTCAATTTTTGAAAATTTTAATTGAGCTCTATGCCATTAATTATTATGTGAATTCATTTTCAATTTTGTTATTTCCAGGTTTAAATTGCAAACTAAATGTTATGGAAAATTCTTATACATTTCAATTACAACAGAATGAAGTTGTTTATCAATTTTATTATTTGTATATTAGTTTTGTAAAATTAAAAACATTAAAAATTATACTATTTAATTATGAGATATTGAAATTTGGTTACCTTAATCCAACTAAACTCATGAATTGCACTACTGTGGTCATAAATTTTTAATGCACATCAGTAAGTTCAGTTGTAAAGAAAAATAGAAAGTGGGATTCCTCTACAGGGTAATTCGTAATTAATGTCCCGGAATGAAAGAGCAGGTGGGTCTCCAAACTAAATAGGAAGTGACAAGATTAAAATTCTTCCTCTGCACACGCACCAAACCAACATGTAACTACTCTAAGTGTGAGGCTTTAAAACCCACTTTACCTTACTCTCAAATAAATGGCCCCAGACCAAACACTGCAATACATTACTGGCAAGGTGACAGCTTGGACTCATCCTCCTTGTATTTTATGAGAAACCCTCTTCGGTTAACCAACACTTGGGTAGAACAGACACCAAGCAAGACAAACCATTGACACTTGGATAAACAAAATTTACCATTACCTTGAAATCGAAGCATCAAGATTGATAATATTTTAGTGTTTTAACTCTAATTAATTGGGGAGACAATTAATGAGGGGACCATAACAAGTTTTGGTACATTTTGACTCTAACTATTGAAAGCCCCTTAAATCAAGGCTCAAGTATTGACACACTGAGATGTAACTGCTAAGTTTTATGAAAATATCTAAATTATTATTTTATGCTAGACTTTGGAGCTAATCCGTTTGGCATGTCACAGTCATTATTCTCAAATTAGGTTGTTCATATCATTTATATAATGCCTTTTTTGAACTTTCAAACATACATCATAACCATAAAAAGCAGGACAAATAAGGATTGAACACCTTGCATGTTTAACATCAAAGTCATGTGAATTCTTTTTTTTTTTTTCATTTTGTTTTTGATAATTAATAATGGTGGGAAGGAGAGGTTCTCCAATTCTGTCAAACAGGACATCAGTAATATGTTAAGCTATCAATAGAAGTTCACTTAAAGATTACTGTTAAGTCTGATTGAATATAAGAAATAACAACTCAACTAATCTTTAAACATCAAAAAATTTTCTGAGAAGAATTATTTATCAGACAATATGACTAGTATTAAAGAGATTTAAATTCATGATCATAAAAAAAATTATAAAATCCTATTCAAATCTTAACAATAAGTTGAATCAACCCATGTAGGAACGACACGTGTGAAATCTTGACAAAAAGAAGAGAAAGAGTTACGCATTTATAAAGATAATAACATGTACCTGCATTTAATAAAAGAGCCATTAATTCGTTGAGGTTGAAGTGTGAGTGCAACGGTGTTACTGTCGTTACAGCTGTGTAACTTTAACTTACAACTCCTATTTTAACCAAACATGGGACCATCGGTGGAATAGCCTTAAAACTACTTTGTCCAACAGATACGACGTACATGTCTCTTTTATATGCATCACTCTGTGTGGAATTATACATATGCTTGGTGGTCACAATGCACATGAATCTCCCAAATTCTCAAGTTTTACGTGTTCACGGCCAGCTGAGGCAATTGATGCCTGCATATGTAACATCGTGATACGATACTATTTGTCTATTGTTTGGTATTTGCATTAATTTATTGTTGGATGAAAAATATTGCTTTTGTAATTTTGTTTTCTGGAATCAGTCTAACTGTCCAAACAGACTACATTCAGATTTCAGATGTTAAAAGACTGAGAGTGATCCCTCTAAAAATATTACTGTGTATTATTGCACACACAACATAATTGGTTAATGAAATTTCACATATCTCAGCTAAAAGATAAAAAATATTACACATAAATTTAAATTAAAATTTTTGCCTATAAAATAGTTATAATGATTATATGATTTAAATATAATAATATAAGATATTTTAAATATTTTATGATCAAATATGAAATTTATTTAGATTCAAATGATTAAAATATTATTAATTAAAAAAATTAAATTTTGATTTGAATTTTTTTTATTTTTTGTGATCAAATATAAAATTTCACTTAACTAAATACAGATATATCTTGTGAGTACCCCAAATATTTATTTCAATGTCTAATTGAGAAAGAGTAAATGTATACAAGTAAAGTAGCATCTTACGGTTAGAAAACTATAATTTATTAATGGGTCGTTTGTTTAATAAGAATAGTTCTATTTACATATAGTTATGGTTACAAAATATATAAATAATATAAAATATTTTATTTGTTGAGAAAAAAATATTCTATGAAGTATGATAGAAAAGAATATCTACTATTTTAAAGGGAGAGTTGTTTTCTCCCATTACTATGATATATATATATATATATGATGTATTATTTTATTAATCATAAAATATATAAATATTATGAAAATTCTTTATTTATATTAAATAAATAAGATTTTTCTATGAAAAATATCAAATTGAAAACAATCACAGCCTGAGAGTGGAGATGCAATGCAGGTTTGAAATCTTTGTATGCAAAAGGCTCAATTCCTCTGATATGTCAAAATCCAAATGCCTTTCATTTATGCATTATTTTGTCTGGGGTCCATGTTTGCTCCACGCTAATTAATCTCTGTATATGTAATACTCAGAGATACGGTGGGAAAGCAAGCATGAAGCCCCGCATCTGGGGCCCTAAGTATGAAAACAAGCATCAAGCCCCACTTCCGGAGCCCTAGACATGATATGGTTGTGCAGGTAAGAAATAATAGATTCTTACTTCACATAAAAATAATTATAAATAAAAAAATCAAAAAAATTATCAGAAAAAATAATAAACATATGATTTTTAACTCAAGAGGATCTCTATTATAATAGAATTTTTTTAATTCATATAAGATATAAATCTCTTTTTAAGTCACGAATCTTTTAATAAATCTCGAATTTTTTTAAAGATCATGAATCATCTCCAAATGTCACAAACTTTCTCCACATGCTATGAGTATTCTCTATTTATGTGAAATATCTATTTCTCAATGTAAGTGAAAAGATATAAATAGACTAATATTAATATAAGAATTTCTTACAAGTGATTAACTTATTACTTTTAGTCAAACAGTATTTTACATGTCCCACTTATAGGATTATAAGAGAATCCAAGATTTTTAACCTCCAATATAGATATACTATTAGTCATAGTAACCTACATCTCATTCATGAATTCTTACCCACATTCAAGTACCAAACTTATTATTCATAACCATTAAAAACAAATTTGTTTATAATATTAAAACCATTCATTTAGAATTTCACGTTAAATGAATAAAATCATGTATCTTAAATTTTTTTATATTAAGTAAATAGAATAATGTATCTTAAATTTCTCTGCATTAAGTGAATTAAAACTCTTTATAAAACTAATTAATATTTGAAACCATTAAAATTTTTACAATTTTCCACTTGGTTTCAAAACACAACATAATTTTTATAAGGCCATGATAATAAGTATTAACTCAAATCTTCTAGTATAAATTTTATAGTTATCTCAAACCTATAAAAAATATATACTATATATTTAGAAACTGGAATTGAATCTTAGATTGGTCCCCATTCATATCATATTCAAAATCAGGCAACTCGGGTAAAATTATGTTTCGATTTGAGTATTTGCTACTAAGAAAATGTATCTTTAAACATTTCATAGACCTGAATAATTTGAGAATTATATATTATGCAAAGGCTTAGCAACTTGTAATTGTAAGAAATAATAGATCATCACATAATCTAAAATAAGGAAAATAATCATAAATGGTTACCGGATGATGTCATAAAATAAGAACTTTCAATCCAAGAGGACTTTTACTAAGATAGAATTTCTTCTTAATCTTTATAAAGTGCAAATATCTTCTAAGTCACAAATATTTTCCGTAAGTCTTGGATTTTTCTAAAGATCACAAATTATCTCCAAATGTCACAAACTTTCTTCACATATTATGAATTTTATGTGAAGTGGCCGATCCTTAATGTAAGTCAAAAGATACAAAAAGATTAATATTACTATAAGAATTTTCTACAAATAATTGACTTTTTGCTTTCAGTCGGACAATGTTTTATATATCTCACTTGTGGGATCAATAGAGATATTTATAAGAGTTAAAGACCTTTAACCTCTAACGTAGGTGCATAACTGGTCAGACTAACCTATATCTTATTCATGAATCTTTATCCACGTTCAAATACCAAATTCATTATTCATGATCATTAAAACAAATTTTGTTTATAACATTAAAATCATTCATTTAAAATTTCACATCATGTATTTTGAATTTCTCTATATTAAATCAACAAAATAATGTATCTTGAATTTATCTATATTAAATGAATTAAAATTCTTTTTAAAATTAATATTTGAAATTTTCTCCCAATGCCAGGTCATTGTTAGGCAAGAAAAGTGTACCACCTTACTGTTCTGAAATGCACCTACTTTTGAAACGTATTCATTTACTACTTTGACCCATCACTTTAGGGACTGAAACCCAAATGGAGCCACCCATTTTCACTTTGTGAGGACAATAATACATAATACAAATGACAAAGACCTTTATTCCTTGACTTTTAACGTATGAACAAGTAAAGCGTATTGAAACATCTCTGCCATTTATCACAAAAGAAATAGGACCTCATCCGATGGATGCGAATTGGGACCGTCGGTGAGCTCTTGGTGACTTTCTTTGGCCCTAAAGTCCAAGGTTCAATTGAATAGTGGCTCACAAAAATAAATAAATAAATAAAGTCCTCCTTCTCTCTCAAGAATAATACTAGTCAAAGGCATATATCATCAAGGTTGTTTTGTTTGGTACGTATTCATACAGGGCATGTGTAAAAGCTTTGCTCAAGGATGACTTTGGGATCTTGACTCAAGTCAAGATGGAAGAGAGTAGTCGAAATGAAAACCGAAAAGGAAGGTCATATTATTGTTATTGGTTAATTTCTCCTTCGTTTTAATTTTTTAGTTCAAATAATAATATTCATGTGGATTTATGGGAAATAATATGGCATTAGGTCTGGCTGTCATAAATCGATACAGTGGGTTCAAATGAGTAAACTTGGTTATGATTTGCACGTAAACACAATAATTAAGACAGAGCCAATAATTGTGCAGGTTTTGGGGGAAATCAGCAATATTTCAGAGTGAAACTTTTCATCTTTCTTTGTCTAGAACTGATATATGTCTAATAATTGCATGTCCCTCTTCTGTCATATAAATTATAGAGAGGTCCCCTGATTAGTATGGTGTAGATAATGAATTAGAATATTGATCAGTTCACTCTAATACACATGGCAGAACTTCAATTCATCCATATATAACTAAGCACTTAGCTCAACAAGGATGGCTTGATTGGAGACAAAATTTTAGTTTTCAGAGGAATGTGTAAATGTTTGCCCTCTTCCCTCCTGTTTGGAGTATTTTGTGCCCAACTTGATTATGTTCACAGTTTAAGCAGCTGAGTCATCTTTTAGTTGCAAATAAAAGATGCATCATATAGTGTTATCCAAATAATGAGGAAGTCGTAATTTTTAATGTGACGGGTGAAGTATCAAAATTTTGTAAAATATATATAATCTTTAAATTTTAAAAGAAATCAATTTAAAATTACTATATATATATATATATATATATATAAAGATTTTGGGGTCAGTTTCCCATTGCCCCTTGTCTCTGCCACAACATCCAAAGATAGAGATATATTTAATTAAGTTAAAATATACCAAATCCTTTTGTACTTTGGATTATGTGTATATAACTCTAACTTTTAAAATATTTCACTTATAAGCCTAGGTATTTAATGTATTTTAACCTATGAATAAAATATATAATAAAAAAAATAGAACACATACATGACACTTTTCATCCTAGGGATTTGGTGCATTTTATATAAATACATTAGTTTATTATAAATATTTCTAGATAAATTACTCCCTCTATCCCACAAAAATAGTCTTATAGATACTTTCACATAGATTAAAAAATATTAGTTAATATAATTAGAGTAATTAATTTTATTAATGTTATTACTTTTATACCCTTATTTAAATTTGTGGATGAATGTATTTTAATTTTAGAGTGCCTTCCCAAAATATGATCCACAGAATTACATATCTACACACAAATTTGTTGACGATGAAATTTGGTAAGCCGCAAATCTCAATCAACCTGAGTAGTTCTTGTATCCCCAAGCTACGTTCCAGTTGTAGAAATGCAAAAAAACAACTAAAGCAAGAAGAAGGAGGAAGAACAAGATAAACACCAAAAGTTTTTTAACGTAGTTCAGCTAAAACGAAACAGTGCTAGTCCTTACGTTAATAATATTATTTTATTTCTATGAAAAATTTGGTAGAATTATAGTATATATTTTTCTCGTCATTTTTTATTGTATCTAATCCTCTCTTTTTTATAGAGGTTAGAAGGTTACAAATGTAATTTACTAAGCTGTAAATCTATTACATTAAATAATAAATGTATTTGATAAGTATAGCTCCTGCAAATTGGCTTCTGCAGACTGCAACCCAGCTTCTGTAGATTGTTTTCTATGAGTAGGCCCTGTTAGCTTCTTGCAGACTGGCCCCACAGGTTGGGTCCAAAAGGGTGCCTACTTCAAGTTCACCCATGGTAAGCTTTTGGCTGGGCGAGATGCTGCATCCTGCGAGCTAGGATTCCTAATTTGGGGTCGTTGTTAGTCTTTGGCCAGTGACATCAAGCTCGCATTTGGTGATGTGTACTCACCAGGGTGAACTATTGGTTATGCGAGCCAAGGCTCGTTTTTTAGCAAGATGGGGCCTCTGTCTTGTTCTGTGCTCTAAGCTTGTAGCTAGTGATCTAATGCTCTTGAGCGATTTTAACTTTAGGATAGGTTAGGCTTTCCTCATTTGGACTCATCCGCTACTGGGCCTTTTTCAGCCTATTTTGCATAGTACTAGAAAATAGCCATAACATTGGCTCCCCAACTCTTAGTTCACTTTGCGGACTGGGAGTTATAGTTTGATGTCAAAGTCTTTATTTGTGGATTGTCATACAGTCAAAGTCTTTGCATTCAGCTTGTCGTTTCATCTGCTCTGTGCCATATTTCTTGCTATACATGTTTCATAGCCATATGTAATACCCGAAAAAAATTAAAAGAATAAAAAGGGAAATTAAAAATAAAAGTTGAAAACAAAAAGGATTAAACTGAATAGTTTTTAGGGACTTATTTGAAAAGTTTGTTTTTCAGAGGGAAATTTTTGTAAATAAGTTAAAGTAAAAAAAAAAATCAGATTTTTATTTCAGAAGCTTCGCGTGGCACCTTCAGTTTTCCCGGAATTCCTCTTTCTTCTTGGCTCTCTCTCCCTCTCCCGTGGAGCTTCTTCTTCCTCGCGAGTTCTTCTCCTCCTTCCACAGCCTCCGGCGACGGCGACGGCGAGCTGGGCTGCCGTGGATGCTTCTCTCTCCTTTCGACTTCCCTTGGCGTGGACGGTTGCAGGTTGAAGTCGTGCGTCGGACCGAAGTTCCTCTTCCTTGTGCCGGCGAGCTACTCCTCCAGCCACGGCGGCGTGGAGCAAGGTTTGGTCCTCCTCCACCGGCATTCCTTCCTTTCCCTTCTCCGGCGCCTTCTTCTTCCTCCTTGTGTTGAGCTGTTCGGCCAGTCAAAGCTTGTGGGTCGCCGGCGGAGCTCCGGCCG
>JANHAO010001101.1:0-35037 GCA_026873985.1 Saraca asoca
CAAACAATGAGAAAGCTGGACAAACTTATTTATTGTACTATCATCTTTAAGCAGTATTAGTGTACCCTGGTTATGGTTTATATATTACAATTTAATGGTAGTATTGATTTGATAGATTTGTGATGATTGTAACAGGTTTTAAATTGGCCTTTTGTTTGTTTTTAAAGTTTCTAATCAGTTTTCTTTCTATCACATTTACATCATTTTAGTTTACATTATTTTAGAGGATCAAGCCATGTGAATTTTTTTAATTAGATCCACACACACACATAGAGTAAGATCCCTCATGTTGTCTTCCCATGTTTTTTCTTGATAGGAGAAAAGACTTTGGCTTTATACAGTAGTACTAGATGTACTTTATGCCATATTTTGTTCTTTAATATTCTCTCTTCTGTAGTTCCTTTTGGCTACTGAAATAATTTTTTTTGAAATTAGCTTGTATTGGAATGCATTATTTGGATGTTTGGCAAGGTTTCACTTAGGCTGAAGGATGAGAAAGGATTAAAGTCACTAGCTAGGCATATTTCTTGGGTACGATGGTTTGGGCAAAGGGATACAAGGAATTGATAAATTTATTAAATGACTTGAAATTTTTAAAAAATATATTAAAAAAATTTAGCGGCAGTTACTTAACCCCCCGTTAAATTAAATGGTAAATTTTTTAAAAAATAATAGCGGTGGTTAATTAACCGTCGTTAAATTTTTGCTAAATGTCATTTTTCCAGTGGTTCCATTTAACCGCCGCTAATGTCGACCCAGCGATATGTTTTCTGATGGTTCTCTTAACTACCGCTATTGTACTCTACGGCGATTCAAACTGCCACTATATACACTACGTAACCACCGCTAAATAGCATATTTTTTTGTAGTGTTAATAGGAAAAGTTCAGTAAAAATCCAAACTGCAAGTCAAGAATGCAGGTATGAACAAAGGAGAGATTAAAAGGAAGGAAGAATAAAGGAACACCAAGAGTGTTTTAACGTGGTTCAACTAAAGTCAGTGTGACCCCTATGTCCACGGTGGCTATATTTGCTTTAGTGTGGATGTTTCTTTGTAGTGTTTAATAGAGTAGTAATACAAGTTTTCTCTCACTATTTTGGTAGAGTTTCTGCATGTATTTTTTCATTCCCCGTTATAATGGTTTTCCCCCTATTTATAGAAGCAGTGGGGGTTACAATGTAATTTGATAAATTACGAATCTGTCTATTACACTGCATTGGGCAATAAATACTAGGCAATTCACTATTGGTTTGTTAGGGACTAATATGTTGATTTTGAAGGCTGACTTGTCGATTAGGAATATGTGTCTCTGGTTGCTGATTGGACTTTGGAGTTCTGTACCCACTCTTAGATCATTTATTTGGCGACCTGGGCTCATGCTGGGTGATTTATTGGCCATGTGAATTGGTCCCATGCTTGGGTTTAACCAAGATGAGTCTTTTGGAAAATGGTTAGGGTGGTATGCTTCAATCAGTGAGCTAGAGCCCATCCTTAATGAGTTAGAGTTACTACCTTGGCCTTGTCTTGTGTCCTGAGCTTGCAGCTGGCAATCTGTTGCCTCTACTAGTGACCTCATTTTTTGGATGATCTAGGCCTTTGCTGGCTAGACTCGTCTCCTGTCGAACTTTCGCCAACCCATTTTTCATTGCTTCAAAAAAATCCACAACATTAGCCCCCAACTCTTAGTTTGCTTTATAAATTGAGAATTGTTGTTTACTAGCAAAGTCCTTTCTTACAAGTGGCAGTGTTATCAATTCTACACTTGCAGTCTGCAATGTTGTCATCTCAGGCTTTAGTCTTATTGTTTTATCTGCACTAGGCCATGTGTATGATGTACATGTTTTATAGTTGTCAGCATGGCAGCCTTGCTTTTCCCTAGACTATTTGATCAAGAATAGCTAGATAACCTCTACATTCTTCAGTGAGGCTAGACTGGTCTATATAAAGTGTGGAAATTTTTTTCCTTTTCCACAGAAAGACCTAATGGGTGTATTAGCTGAGCCTCTCATGTTTCTGATGGTTTGGATCTTTGGTAGAGTGTTACAAGGTGTGTGCGGTCTACTGTGACAATCCCTCTCTAAGGATCCTAGGAAGTTTTGTTATAGGAAGCTCCCATGGACAATTCCTCTTTAAGGATCCTAGGAAGTTTTGTTACATTTCTCCATTCCCTATCCATTGCTCATGCTAAATAATATAGCTCTTTCCCCTTTGTTCTTTGGCCTCCTTGCATGGTGAGGTCAAGTGCCTTAGGGTTACGAGGCTAAGGGAGGAACTTCTAGTGCAAGAGGAGGATGAGAAAAAGAAGCTAGGGTGGTTTAACTTGCTTGTTGGAATTCGGCCCTTCCTTGTTAGGATATGTTAGCTATAGGCTTGCTTTGATTTGTACTCTTCAATCTTCATGTAAATTTACCTCATTGAAAGAGGTTTTGTAATAAATAAATTTTTCATGATTCTTGTTTCTCCAAGTATGTCATATTGGTCGTTTAATGGGCCATAGCTAGTAACATGAGTGAGTTCCTACAAACCATAATTTGATACACATTAGATAAAATAATTGCCTGTTAAGTCAATTGACTTCAAATAGCATAGATCAAATTAACATGGAAAAGTCAATCGACTTTGGATAGCATAGATTAAATTAACATGAATCTGCTTCAGCCAATAAATCATGACTAAAAAGGATATGTGTTAAGTTGAATGACCAATCAGTCACATTAGCCCATCTTGATTAACAATGCACTTAAGCACCGGAGTGTCTTAGCTGGTAATAAGTTTGAGCACTAAAGCACCTGAGCTAGTAACAAGTTTAAGCATCGGAGTGCCTTAGTGCCTAAGCTAGCATGAGAGGTTTTTGAATTTATAGATAAATAAATGGTAGGTTTCAAATCTTTCTCCATTTACTGACTCTTATCTTCAGCTTCAATTACAGAGCATTCTGCTTCCCAACGAACTGATAAATTCTTTGATTCGTTTGAGCGATGGCTTGTGGGGTAGGAGTAATAGGGTGGAGCAAGCTAGAACTGTTAGAAGTTGTTCCACTTCTAATGGGTGGAGTTCATCAAACACAAGAATCTAGTAGAGACTTGGGATCCTATCCCTTGGACGGTTCCATATTAGACAAAAAGCGTGATTGCCCTTTTAGGGAGATCACTAACCTTGCGATCGAGGATCATGACAGAAACACTATCACGAAATGTGCCTCAGCTAGCATGACATTGGGTGCCTAGGTAGGTTGCACGGATGTGCCTTAGCTAGCACGAGTGCCCAGGTAGATCGCATGGATATGCCTTAGCTAGCATGAGATTGGGTGCCCAGGTAGGTCCCATGGATGTGCCTCAGCTAGCATAAGTGCCTAGGTAGGTCGCATAGATATGCCTCAGCTAGCACGAGTACCTAGGTAGGTCACATGAATGCATCTCAGCTAGCACGAGATTGGGTGCCCAGGTAGGTCACATGGATGTGCCTCAGCTAGCATGAGATTAGGGTCACCCAAATGTTGTGCCTTGATGAGTTAATTATGGAGTAGACTAAAAGCCATAGTCTGTTACTTACAATCTATGATCTTACAGGTCTTTTGACATACTTCTATCTATTTTATCTACAACTCTTGAGTTTCTGCCACTAACTCATGTGATCATTCCTACCCTTGGTGAATGTCCTTGCCAAGCTGGCAATGACTCATAGCTGGCATTTGCCAAACCATTAGATCATGGGTATTTGATTAGTTCCTAAATCCAATGGTGAGAATGTGCACCATATAAACTAAGGAACTCTTTCCTCCTCTCATTTGTCATTTGAAATCTAAAGCTTTCGAGTTCCTCTTTCTTATTCTCTCCGTCAAATCTTGCAACCGTTCCCCGTTATTTGCTACTATCAATGCTATTTCAATTTCGCCAGCTTGTGGTTTGGGTTCTGCTCACCAAAAACTAACCTCATTTATGTCTTAGACCTTCTTCTTTGGTTAATTTGATGAGTTTTCTCTCTTTGGTTTGCGATTTCTGGGTGTTTCCATTTTACAGCTTATGTGCAATTTATCTGCTTACTGTTGAAAAAATCTGGGAAGTCAGTTGAATCTGCTTACCTATATATTTTCTCCTATTTGGTCTAATTTATTTGGTTGATTTTCTAGTAGAATATAGGGTTTTTTATTGTCATTTTGAGTCATTCATCAGTTTTCTGGGTTTTAACGGCCCAATGGTCGAGTCCCCCATGTTTTATGAGTCTAAGTCTTAGATGTGGTGACCTGAGGTGTGTATGGCCTGCCACATAGGGAACTGTTAGTCCTAGTTCTTAGGTATGGTCCACTTGTGATGACCTGACCATTCCTTCTTCTTGTGTAGATGGCTGCAAGTCATAGACGCTGAAGTCACCAAATAAGGGATGGTGATAATAAACCTAACTCTCCAACCCATAGTGTAGAGCTGATGCAATTCATGGGTGAAGCAACCTTAAGAAATGGTAAAGTCGTTGGAGAATTTAGTTCTCATCTAGACCTTATTAAGGGCCAGGTGGTTACTACCAGTCAGCGGCCTCTAAATCACTCAGTGTTTAGTCACCACATTTCAACCATTAGCTTTGACGAGGTCCAAGGCATAATTCAGACATTTTGGATCCCTAAAGGATGTTGTGTCATGGTGCTTTCTTCTAATAATCATGTTGCTTATCCTCCTCTAGGATTCGTTGCCATTAGGCCCTAACATATTAGCCCTAACTTAGGTTCCTAGTGCACCCTTATGTTATTGATTTACCAAAGAAACTAAAACTTTGTCCATTCCATCTTTCCCCAAACTCCTACTCCCAGGTGACTTCCTTAGCATTAGTATATTTAAGGAATAACCTCTCACTGCCATCTTCTAGGGTTCTTTGTTACCTTTATAGCATTAGGAGCATAGGCTTGCTGGATGAGATCTATTACCTTTTGGCTCGGCAAATTGAGCATAAGAAAATTTTGCCATAGGGTGACGTTAAGGGCAAATCTAATGTAGGGAATTACAAAACCCATTAGTTTTATGTCTCTTGTCCATCTCTATGTTACCTTAACAACTTCAATTTTGTTCTTACTCTAGGTGAGTGAGCTGAGGAAGTGTGAGTTTGATGAGTCATTGTACTTACTTCTTTGGTTCTAACACTATTTCATTTTGCAGAGAGGGTTGGCAATAATCCAACTCTTAAGGCTGAGGAGCTTAAGGTGTTGGACTAGTTTGTTGCTTTGGATGACTTCTGATTTGATGAGGGCCTCCTATACTCACACAAGCTCACTCCAGCTTTGAACACTGAACTCACTAGAGAGACTAGAGCTCACTGAATTAAGGAGGTCTACCCAGCAAACTTCAAAGACTTCAAGTGCATGATGAAGTTTATCTTCCTAAAACTACCACCTGATCCTTCTACATCTACCTCATCAGCTCCTATGTCGATGTAACGCCCGCTATTATAAGCCAACCTTTGGCCTTGGTAGTAACACCTTCGTAAGAGCTGGTTCCTGCCTTGTATCCTGAGGTGGTCATCATAACCAAGGTCGCAATCCCCTTCCAAGCCCCCCGCCAAAAAATAGAGGAAGGATAAAGGGAAGAAAGTCATAGTTGCTTGAAAGTGGGTGGCACTTGAGGTTGGGGTCAAGGAACAATCTATTGGACTTAGAGTCAGGGGACTTCTCAGTTGAAGGATTGCTAAGTTATGCATCTTGTCATGGCCTAGCGGTAAGTAAAGTCCTTTTATCCTAGTTCTTTTGTCCTTTTGTAATCTAACTTGATTGTTTGGTTTTTCAGAACTTGTTGATAATAATGAAGCTGAATAAGGCACTTTGAGCTCGAGATGAGGAGAAAGCAAAACTTGAGGAGGACCTAGCTACTGCGACTGCTGAGACGTTGGAGTTAAGGGAGAGAGCTAAAGACATCGAGGTCACTCAAAAAGAAGCCGTGGTCACTCAAAAGGAGGCTAAGGTCACTTGATCTCACAAAGTGATGAATCGCTAGAACGTTACATTGGACCTTAGTAAAGCAGTTATCGAACTGACAAAAATTAAAGGTGAACTAGATATGGTAGTTCAGTGGGCTGAGGTGGTAGTACAACGAGCTGAGGCTACTGAAAAGGAGCTTGAGGTGATTAGGAAAGAAGTCACTTTTTGGAAGAAAGAGGTTGCCAAGGTCAAAGCAGAGGATGTCATGTTAGTTGCAAGAGCAACGGAGAATGCAGAGTCTAAAACCAGCTCCTCCTTCTTCTACACGCTGCGGGAGTGACACCCAAAGATGGATTTCTCCTTTTTCAGTAAGAATGTCCTTGAGGCTATTAAACACTTTGAGAGGACTACGAAGGCCATTTCTTCCAAAAAAGGTGTAGAGTCTACAATTGGAGTTTCTCCTGCTGATGGTGTTGTTCAAGGAGATAGTGGCTTATAGGTTGCTGGAGCTACTAGTGATCAAATGGTGAATGATCCGCCTATTCCACCTATCGACCCTTTACCCCATAAAGGCTCAGCTCCTGAGGATCTGACTTATTAGGCCATGACTCTTTGTAATTTCAAATTTTCTTTCTAAACATTGTATCTAGTCTTGGACTTTGTATTAATTTGCCTTATTGAAGGGGATATTGAATGAACTTCTATGATATTCTTGCTTGTTTCCTCTTAGTTACCATAACTGAATGTTTCACCTGCTACACATAATAGCTTAGCAAATCATGATCATTAGTTAGGCTGTAGGTAGGTTACACCTCAGCTAGAATTTCATGATCGATATATAGCTCACTTCTTGTGCAAGACTTCATTAAGAATTTATTTAAAAAGTTCGAGGGAATTCTATTCCATGTATGTTTGCCAGGTGATAAGCTCCATTGCCTAGGACTTTCTTAATGATGTACAGGCCCTCCCAATTCAGACCTAGGGTTCCGTCATTGGCTTTGCATGCTTCTGGAAGGATTAAGCGTAGCACGAGGTCACCAATTTTGTAGTGCCAAGCTTAGACCTTTCTATTGTAGTACCTCGTGACTCGTTGCTAGTAGGTCACAACCCTAAGGTGAGCTCTTTCTCTTGTTTCTTCTACAAGATCAAGATTCACAATGAGCAATTGGTTGTTGTCATCTAGATTAAAAGTAATTCTTCATTACATTGCTACTTCAAGTTCTACTAGGATCATCGCCTTGGATCCATATACCATCAAGAAGGGAGTTTCTCCTATAGTGCTACAAATTGTGGTTCTGTATGCCTAGAGCACTTTCTATAGCTCATGTACCCATACTCTCTTTTAAGCCTCTAACTTAGTCTTCAAGATCTATTTAATGATCTTGTTAATGGCTTCGACTTCTCCATTGGCCTATGAATGGTCTACCACCAAGAAGCTTTTCGTAATCTTGAGATCATCATAGAACTTGATGAACTACTCACTATTATATTGGGTCCCATTATTAGTCATGATCTACTGGGGGACTTTGAATTTGCAAATAATGTTGCTCCAAATGAATTTCTCAATCTTTGTAGAAGAGATCTCTATGAGCTCTTTTGCCTCTACCTACTTGATAAAATAATCTACAACCACAATTGCATGTTTGCAATTTTCGTGAGCTATAGGGAGCGGTCCAATCAAATCCATGCCCTATATTGCAAAGGAACATGGACTAACCATCTGCTGCAAGTAAGCTAGTGGAGCTCATGGGATCTTTGCAAACCTCTGACACTTATTGCATCTTTTGACAAGATCAATAGCATCTGATTTTATTATGGGCCAATAAAACCCCTGTTAGAGAGCTTTTTGAGCTAGAGATAGCCCCCCAACATAAATTCCACAATGGCCAGCATGATTTTCTTTTAGGATGGTGTCACAGTCATGGCCATCAATGCATCTTAGAAGTGCCATTGAGAATCCTTTTTTGTATAACATATAATCATAGATGCAATATCTGGTTGCCTGAGCTCGTGATTATCGTGCCTAAAGCTTAACCTCTGGTAGCTTTTCATCTTACAAGTAATAAATGATTAGGCCCATCCATAAGTTCTGTTTCAAGGTAATTGTCATCACAATATCCTTCTATTTTATGCTTGGGGAAGAGAGGAACTCTACTGGGATTGCCCCTAGGAAATTGGTATCCTTAGCCGTGGCTAGGTGAGCAAAGGCATCAACATACGTATTTTAAGCTCATGGTATCTGATTGACTTCATATTACTAAAACATGCTTAATAATTCTTTGACCTTCTATAGGTAGATGGTCATTTTTGACCCTCTAGTTTGGTATTCTCCCCATACATGGCAAATAACGAGTTATGAATCGCTAAAAATCTTCAGTCTTTTGGCTCGCACTTCTTTTGCAAGTCATAGCCTAACTAATAACACTTCATACTCAGCTTTATTGTTGTTAGCTTGAAAATTGAATCTCAATGTGCAGAGGATTTTATGCCCCTTTGGACTGATAAGAAGTACTTCTACCCTAGCCTTTTGATCACTCGATGACCCATCAACATATAGTTCCTAACATAGAGTTTTTGAGGTCTCTATTTCCTCTTGCATGGGCTTGTGAACTTAGCTATGAAGTCTACCAAAGCTTGCCCTTTGATCGTCACTCTAGGCTTATAGTCTATATCAAACTGGGCCAACTCCACTACCCACTTAAGCAAGTGACCCGAGGTATCCATTTTTTATAAGACTTGTTTGAGCAGGAACTGTGTGAGCACCTCTATGCTATATGCTTGAAAATAGGGTCACAGCTTCCTTGATGCCATCATGAGGCTATAAGCAAGTTTTTCCATTAGTGAGTATCTCATTTTGGCATCTTCCAGCCTCTTGCTAACATAGTAGATTGGGAACTGTGCTCCACCTTTTTCTCATATTAGGGCTGTACTAAGAGCGTGTTGAGACACTACTAGGTAAATGATGAGCTTCTCTCCTTCCTTTGACTTGGACAGGAGGGGAGCTTATCCCATGTATTCTTTCAACTATTGAAAAGTAATCCTACATTGTTTTATCCATTCAAAGCATTTTGCTTTCTTTAACATGTTGAAGAAGGGGATGCACTTGTCCGTGGCTTTGGAAATGAACCTGCTAAAGGCTGTGACATGACTCTTTAAGCTCTGCATCTCCTTGGCACCAATGGGGGATCTCATGTTGATAAGGGCTTTGATCTTCTCAGGATTTGCTTTGATTCCCCTGCTATTTACCATGAACCCAAGGAATTTCCCTGAAGCAACACCGAATGCATATTTATTTGGATTTATCTTCATTTGGTACTTCCTTGGGATTTGGAACATTTCTCCCATATCACAGACATGGTTGGTGACCTACTAGGACTTTACCAACATGTCATCCACGTACACCTCCATTATTCTACCGATCTATTCTCTAAACATCATATTCACTAATCATTGATAGGTTACCCCTACAGTTTTTAGTCTAAAGCACATCATTTTGTAACAACACAATCCATGGTTAGTGATAAATGATGTGTGTTCCTCATCTTGAATGGCCATAGGGATCTGGTTGTATCTCGAGTTAGCATCTATAAAGCGAAGGAGTTAGTGCCTTATAGTTGCATCCACAAGTTGATCGATTCTTGGTAGAGGGAAGTTATCTTTTGGACATGCCTTATTGAGATCGATGAAGTCAATATAGGTTCTCCACTTTCCATTCTTTTTCTTGACCAACACAAGATTGGCTACCCAGGTTGGGTAATAAGCTTCCTGGATAAATTTGTTGGCCAAAAGTTTATTAACTTCTACTTTTAAATCTGCATATCACTTAGCAGTTATTAGTATTCACTTCTAACGAACTAGCTTGTAGCGAGGATCGATGTTCAACTTATGCAACATGACTTTTGGGTTAATTCCAATTATGTCCTCATGAGTCGAGGTAAAGACATCAAGGTTTGCTTTAAGAAATTTAGTTAGCTTCGGCTTCATGCCTAGGGACAAATTCCTTCCTATTCTGAGGCATCGTTTGGTGTCTGCCTCACTAACTTGAATATCCTCGAGTTCCTCCATCAAGCTGGTCATCTATCCAATATCTACCTCATGAGGGTCCAGGTTATGACTGACCCTAATTGAGCTCGTAGGTCATGGCCCTCCTCTAGAAACCATGTCAATCTTCTTCACTCTTATCCTTATTTCAACTATATCTACATAATAATATTAGGCTACCTGTTGTTCCCCTCATACACTTCCAACTGCGTTGGGGGTTAGGAATTTGATAGTAAGCGTTCAAGGTGATATAACCATATCTAGGTCATTCATCACTGGTCGCCCTAACACCACATTGTAGGCTGAGGGAGAGTTGATAATCAAAAAATCAACAAGGGTACTGGCTTGGCAGCCAGAGTCCCCGAGGCTAATTGGAAGTTTGATTTGCCCTATTGGTACTATCGCGTCTCCCATGAAGCCAAAAAGAGGTTTTGAGGAACGCTATAGCTGGTTAGAGTTTATGTCTATCTGGTCAAAACATTGCCTATACATCATGTTTACTGAGCTACCTATATCAATCATGATTCTCTGTACCTCAACATTACTAATTTTGGCTTGAATGACCAGTGCATCATTGTATAGAGAATGTATTCCTTAAATGTCTTCGCTAGTAAAGGTGATGCAATCAAAGGTTGTCCTAGCCTTTTTCATTAGCTTTTTGGCTCCATCATACCTCATAAGTAGGACATGTTTTGCCTCTCGCACATACCACTTATGCAACCTTTTGAAGTTCCAATGATGTGGGGTCCACCATAAATGGTGAATATGGTCCTCACCGAGGGTGCTTCCTCATGTTCTAGAGTCTACTGATGCTGATGTTGATGATGTGTTAGTTACTAAGGCCATGGAGGTCACTATCTTGTAGGTTGCACTACATAATCTCTCAAGCAACCTTTCTTGATGAGGTAATTAATGGCATCTTTGAGTGCCCAATACTCTGAAGTATTATGCCTAACTTCATTGTGATAAGCACAAAACTTACTTTCATTTTTATGCTCGAGAGGGGCCTTTATAGGCCTAGGCCTCCTGAAGTTCTTCCTATCCCTCTCTGTTGCAAAAATCCTATCCGAAGTATCCAACATGATGTTGTAGCTATCGTGGCACCCTTGGCATTGAGGTTGCTCACCCCTGGCTTTTTTGTGGCCTAGCCACTAGAACCATCCTTTTGGCATTCTCTATTATTCCCACCATTGGCTCTCTTTTTACTTTGGTTGGAGCCACTTGCCTCATCCTTTCGACTAGGCTTCTTTGGGCCAAAAGTCTCCTTGCACCTTATTTCCTTAGTGGATCACTAGTAAAACTCTCATAAATCCTTCATTGGGGACTTATATATGTCCTCATACAACTTCCCATCCTTATGAAGTCCAACTGAGATCACTATGAGGGTGCTCTCATCCAAAGGATTTTCTACATTGCTGACCTCATGTTGGAACCGATTGATGTAGTCTTTCAGTGATTCATCTCTTCGCTGAAAGATTGTTGCAAAATGATAGGATGGCATGAGCTATCTTCTTAGTGCCTTGTATTAGTTAAGGAATTTTCTTTGGCATTCTTCCTAATGAACGGGTAGACTCCTGAGCCACATCCAAGGTATTTCTCCAAATGTAAAACATGACATTTTACCAATAGGTTGGTGGTCTAAAGATCCATTTGGACATTGAACGTGTCCAAATGTTTATATGGATCATTATCCCTATTGCATTGCAAGATGTTTAGGACCTTGAACCTGTGAGGAAGGGGTTCTGTTTCAATTTATCTAGTGAATGGTGTTCTCTCCTCATAATGGTCTTGATTGTTTGAGTCGTAAGTTGTTTCTCTAGCTATTGCACCCTCTAGAGAAGCTCTTCAATCATTGGGTCATGTGCCTCAAACTGAAGGCTGGTGATTCATTGACTCCTGTCACCCCCTGGTCATGGGAATGGCGATCTGAGGCTTTATGCCTAGTACTATGTTTATGACCAAGTGAGTAGCTATCTGACCTATGTCCATGATTGGTTTTGTTTGAGCTTCCTTCTCAACATGAGCTCTCACATCGCTGATCATCTCTTTCATTGTCTTTGTGAGCTTGATGGACCTTCGACTTTAGTCATGAATTGGACGAGTGAACTGATCTAGCTCGCTGACATCCTGTTCTAACAAGTCCCTCTTGCTGAGCTCCTAGTTGCTAGAATTCTCCTCTGGGTGCAACAACCTCAACTTGTCTTTATGTGCCCTAGGCCTGTGCCTGTGCCAATGCCCTTATCACATTGGCCAACTCCCTCATGGTGTTTTCAAACACCTTCTGGCACTGGTGCCATGCTTGCACTCCATCAGTCCCAAAAGTAGCAGGTTGGTGAAGAGTCAATGGTGCCAAGACAATGGCAGCACTTGTTACAGGGGTAGTATAGGTGCTTGCGGCTCGAAGGATAGAGCCTCCAGCTAGTAACCTTTCCCATTGTTACTCCACGTGACCTTCAGGCTAGCTAGTAGTATCATCAGTGCTTCTAATATTTCTTCCTCTTGCCATTGTGGTTGTACAGCAAATCATAGAGAGAAAGAAAGCAGTTTGGGCCCTCCTTCTAAGGCCAAAATATTGACGGTGAAATTCATTCAACAGGAAAAGTTTAGTAAAAACCCAAACTACAAGTCAAGAATGCAAGTGTAAACAAAGAAGAGATTAAAAGGGAGGAAGAACAAAGGAACACCAAGAGCTTTTTAACATGGTTCAGCTGAAGTTAGTGTAACCCCTATGTCTATGGTGGTTATATTTGCTTTAGTGTGGATGTTTCTCTGTAGTGTTTAATACAGTGGTAATACAAGTATTCTCTTACTATTTTGGGAGAGTTTCTGCATGTATTTTTTCCTTCCTCGTTATAATGGTTTTTCCTCTTATTTATAAAAGTAGTGGGGGTTACAAATATAATTTGATAAATTACAAATCTATCTATTCCATTGCATTGGCCAATAAATGCTAGGTAATTCACTGTTAATTTGTTAGGGGCTGATCTATTGGTTTTGATAGTTGACTTGTCGGTTGGGAATTTGTGCCTTTGGTTGCTGATTAGACTTTGGAGTTTCATACCCATGCTTGGATTGTTCATTTGGTGATCTGGGCTCACATTGGGTGATCTATTGGCCATGCGAATTGTTGTCATTCTTCGGATTAACCAAGATAAGTTTTCTGTAAGATGGCTGAGTTAGTATGCTTCGATCAACAAGCTAGAGCCCATCCTTAGCTAGTTAGGATTACCGCCTTGGCCTTGTCTTGTGTCTTGAGCTCATGACTGGCAATTTGGTGCTTTGCTAAGTGATCTCAGTTTTTGGACAATCTGGGTCTTTTCTGGTTAGACTTGTCTCCTGTTGGGCTTTTACCAGCTCATTTTTCATTACACCGAAAATACCCACAATAAAAAGTAAAATTTTATTAATCATATGTGAAATATTTTCCTTTTTTCCATTTGTGATTTAATTCAATTTACTTAATTTTATTTATTTATTTATTTTTGATAACCAAGTATGTTTTCTTTTAATTAACATAATTTTAATTAATTAATTTGATTTTAGAGATAAAATAAGTCACAGTAAATATTAATTAATATGATTTTAAAAGAAAATAAAATCTATTATTTATGAATTTTAATTATTAATTTATTTAATTAAATGATAATTTAATTCACATGAAATTTGTATATTTAATAAATTATAATATTAGTAAAAGTAGTTGTACCATTTACCAAGTGATTCATTGTTCACAAATTGCAAAAGGAGTTACATTCTATTAAAAAAAAAAAGAGTTACATAAATGCAATTTGCTAGACAGGGAAAAATAAATACTAATTTGCTAGACAAGTAAAAATAAATACTAATTTGCCTTTTTGACGTAGATAATATTTTGTCTTTTTCACGTCACACCGACAGGGAAAAATAAATACTAATTTGCTAGACACTCTTTTTCCTCCCCATCTTGAACCAGATTCTGACCAGCCAAGTTAACCATCATTTGCAATCCTTGAAGTGGCTTTGTGAGAGCCAAGTTTGCATATTCAGAGTCTCATTTGCTCAGATCTGATCTTTGTTTCTTCATCTAGAGTGGAGGGAGACTCACTTGCATTTTGTATTAAAATGTCCCGCAAAAATTAGAGACACAAGAGAAAGGATTAAAGACACTGCATCAATTAGAGAATGCTTGGTCTTGTTCTCATTGATCATGGTCATAACAATGACCAATCTCTCATCCAAATGCGGAGGGAGACCCATTCTAACCTATTTTCATGTGTGACTGGTAGAGATCAAGAGAAAGAGAAGGCCATCAATTATTTAATGAGGCCAAATTCAGAAGATAATAAAATAGATGTTATTCCAATTTTTAGGTGGAATGGGGAATATCACACTTGCCCAATTGTTGTACAATGATAAAATTGTAGTTGAAAATTTTCAATTATCAATGTGGATATGTTGTTATGATGAATTTAAGATTAAGAGGTCAATGGTAGAAATTCTTAAAGCTGTAGAAGGGACACAAAAAGAAGCTTAAAGTGAAAGTTTAGAATAAGAAATAACTCTTCTTCACGAGGCTTCGCATGGAAAGGTTTTTACTTGTTTTAAATAAGGTTTGGAATGAAATAGTTGGAAAATGGCAACAATTGCAAGATGTCTTTTTGGGATTAGCTAATGAAAGGAACAAGGATAGAAAAATCATTGTGACAACTTGTAGACATAAAGTTGCTTTGATCACTGGGAATATCCACCAACACAACCTAGAAGAACTTCTAAAAATGAAAAAATTTGGAACTATTTTTCAAATGCACATTTTCAAAAGGAGAGGAGGAGAAACACCTAAGGCTGAAAGAGATTGGGGATGAAATTGTTAAGAAATTATGCCATTAGCGATGGTGACTTTAGGGTGCTCACTTTACTCATAATATGATGAATGAAAGTGGAAGAAAAATAAAAGATAGTGAGCTATGGGAATTAGATCAATTTGGAGAAGGTAGCATTTTGCCCATATTAAAGTTGAGTTATAATCGATTGCTATCTCGATTGAAACAATGTTTTTCATTATGATCAATTTTCCGTAAGGATTATGAGTATGATAATTTGGAATTGCTTTCATTTTGGATGGTACTCGGACTTCTTCAACCTATCAATGATAAAAAGAAGTCAAAATATACTAGGGAGTTATATATAAAGAAGTTAGTTGTAATATCTTTCTTTCAACCCTCTTTTCCTGGCTTTAAGGCTCCGAAGGTTGGTGGAATTGTCATATTCAAATTGCATGATCTTGCTTTATTTATGATGAGAAGTGAATAAGTAACAATGATGAATGACATTAAACTTTTGAATGAAAATGTGACATTTATCATTTTTAGGCAATACTTCCACAAGTTAAAACAAAGTTCAAACAATAATTTCCCAAATAAGAAGACTGATGTAATTACAAAGTTTTTCAATTGGATCTACCATGAATTTAAGTGCCTAAAGGTGGTGAATTTTCAAAATACAATTTCCAATTTTTGTCATATTATTTGAGTAAGATGAAACACTTAAGGTATCTTAATCTACTGGCTTGTTCAAGAATGGAGAAACTTCCCGATTCCATTTGTAAGCTACAAAATTTACAATTTTGTTGATCATGAAGAGCTTGAAAAGTTACCAAAAAACATGGGTAGAAATCTTGTTAGCCTCTGATGTTTTGTTATGATGGAAAATGTCACAAATTTAGCATCCATAAATATAAGTTGCTTCATATGCCTTCAACTTTTAAGGATATTTTCTTGTCAAAACTTAGTCTCCCTGTCATGAGATTTAGGAAACTAACTTTTTTAAAGAAATCGAGTGTTTTTTTACTGCATGAAAATGATTGTTTTAAGATGAAAAAGAAGGAAAGAAAAATCAAGTGGTTAATAATTTCATCCTTCAAGTATCTACAATTGTGGAAGTGCCCAAGTTGACAACTTTTGATCAACTGGCTAACAAGAAATGCTAGAAAATCACTTCCCTTTCTTTACCTTAAAAATTGTGAAGAGTTGTCATCTCTACCAAAAAACATGAATGAACTTGAAAGCCTTCAAAATTTATACATAATTAATTATAATCTTGAATTTGAAGCAAAGTACCAAGAAAGTCGACAAATGACCAAACTACCTCGTGTCTGTGTCCATGTCCATGTAGGTGCCAATAATAAATTACATCAAGTTTTTTCTACTTCATTCTAGTTGATGCTCGTTGGATAATTTATGTTGGAATAATATTATAGACTAGTATAACTATTCAATTTACTGTAAGTTAAATTACAAAATGTCAAATAATACTATTTTTTATCCGTTCAAATATGTGATTATATTGTTATTAAACTTTAGTATAAAACTTATACTATCCATGAATCTATTGTTAAGTGCTCCTTGTTTGTTAGGCTACTGATGATGGAAATGCTAACATAATTTGTTCCTATAAGGAAAGATCCCTACTCTTACCTTATATATTATTATTGTTATCCTATTTAAATGACGAATTCTAACCTAATGACTGCATTTAGGGTAGAGAAGAGTTCACCTCTTCTTTCTTTCTTCTTCTTTCTTTTCTCTCATAGATAATAATGGATAAATCATGTATGATGGCTATGAATATTTTATTATCACCAGGTGCATGTTCAATTGTAGATTTATTTTTTTACATATATACATGTTGTAGGATGTGATTAGATCTATTCTTATTTGATGACTGTAATTATTTTCAACAATTTCTACTTCTAAATCTTTGTTTTTCCTTTCCTAATATTAATTTAAATTAGTTATATTCATTCTTAAACTTCTACCAAATTCTTGTCAACTAACTTATATTTTTGCATTGATTTGCACCATGTAAGTTTAAAGTTCCCTAAAACTAAAATTTAGACGAAAGTGAAGACAAGGAGATGTGATTTAGCCTATGTTCTTCTAAGTTTGATTTAATAGTATTGTATCATATTTGTAACGATGTAAAAAAATTTCCTTATGTGTGTTGTGTTAGTGTGTACCTATCAGACCCTTAGCCAAACTGTGGCAAAAAAACTTGTGAATTTGACCTTGGGTTGTGTTGGACTTTATGGAATTTGGCATGAGGAAGGCATGTCAAGCTATGCAAGGCAAAGGTGTGGCTGATAGGTTGGGATGGGGCTTGTTAGGGCCAAGACACTAGTAGTAGGTTGGGACTGAGTCAAACATTATTGGCTGACAGGCTGAGTGTGGCACTGAGGCCTTGCTAGTGCACAAAGATGGGTAGTCAACATGTTGGGCATGCTTACTAGGACTAGTAGACTAGTACACATGTAGTGGCACCAGGCAGTGGGGAATTAAGACCAGATAGGCTGTGGACTGGTAGCACGTGATTGCATGGGCTCAAGCCAAGTGAAACCAAAAACACCTAAGGCAGTTTCTTTTAGTTATTAACAATTTACCTCACAGTTGGGGATGCCAACTGCATCTGTCCATATGGTAGATTATTTCCCCTTGTCCTTCTTCTATAAATGCCTCTATAAGCCATCATTGGTAGTACAAAATCATTGATGTATTGCATTATTTCCTTGTGTTGTATTCATATAGAATCAATAAAGGTTGGAGAGTGTATTTTCCTTATTTTATGGATGTCCCTTTTATATTTTGAAACTCTTGAATCAAATAGTGAGTGATTGTGAGAATGAAATTGGCTGAAACCAAGCAAAATCTTAGTGCCGTCACAAAATTTCAAATTAACTAGAATTGACCCTGTGATAGTTAGTATCCAGAGCCCAGTTTGCTCTAAAACTTCTACAAGCAATTCTCTGATCATGGCTAGTGGAAACACAGTGAATCATGTTTCAAGATTGGAGAAAATTGTCGAGGACTCCTTCAATAAAAAATCCCCTTCTTTATGCATGGCCTATGAAAGGTTGGTGGTTGAATTAGGTAACTTGATCATTGCTAGGCAAGATGCTAAGAATTGGATGCTAAATCGCTAGATGTGAGGTAAGCAATTCAAGCCCTCACTTCCCGTTACGATACAAAGTTGGTGGTGATGAAGTAGGCAATGGCCAATAATTTCGCCGAAGGTGATGGTGGCTCAAACAAGGCACAAATTCTAGACCCTAAAGCCTTCACAGGCAACTGCAATGCTAAGGATCTAGAAAATTTCTTATGGGATATAGAGTAGTACTTCAAGGCTACTCAAATTTTGAAGGGGCACAAAGTGAACATCACTAGTATATACCTAACTAGTGATGCAAAATTGTGGTGGAGGACTCATATGGAGGATGAGTCCAGGGAAGATATTTAGACATAGGAAGCCTTGAAGAAGGATTTAAGGGAACAATTTCTTTATTGCAATACATCTTAGCTTGCAAGAGACACATTGAAGCATATGAAAAATAATGATACAGTGAAATGGATTATGTGAAAGAATTCAGTTCACTTATGTTGCATATTTGGAACATGTTAGAAGAGGATAAACTCCTTAATTTTATATAGGGATTGCAATCATAGGCACAAATGGAACTGCAAAGGCAAGGGGTCAGAGACCTCCCCTCTGCCATTGCTACTATAGATGGATTGGTAGACTTTAGATGGGAAAACCTAGTAAGAATGAGAAAGGAAAATCAAAGGGCCAAGATGAAGGCAAAGTAAAGAAGGAAACAAGTATAAGTGGAGAAAGAAAAAAGAAAGTGAGAAAGGGTGGTTAATGCAAATGAAAAGTATCAAGGGAAGAAAGACCCCTAAACTAGTGAGTGTTTCATCTGTAATGGCCCTTGTAGAGCCTATAAGTGTCCTAAACATGAAAAACTTTTTGCCATAGTGGCTAATAATGGTCTAGACAGTCCTGAATCAGATGGGCCACCCAAGGTTAATCCATAGTAGTTGATCAATACTACGTGTGCAATCAAGGAGACATCTAGTAACAAATCTTTGATGTATTTTGATGCTTATGTTAATAACCATGTTGTTATCATGATGCTTGACATAGGGGCCACACTTAATTTTGTGGCTAAAAGCATGGTGAAGTCCCTTATATTGGATTTGAGAAAATTTTCCAACAAAATTAAAGCAACAAATTCTAACAAAATTTTCCCTTAGACTGTAGTGGATAATTTCTCCTAGCTTATATTATTCACATAGCGAAAATGGACAAATCTAATTTAAGATTTAAATCAATTACATTTATATTTTTTATTTTTAAAATATATACTAATCTCTTTTTTTCATATATAATCACACCCCTTTCTTTCTATTTAAAATCGATACTCACCTCCTTTATTCTAGAAAAATAAATGATGTAAATATATATTTCTAAAAATAAAAAAAATATAAATATAATTAAAAAGCTTTTAAGAAAAGGAATATATTAGAGACATCTAATAAAATTGTTTTCAAATTTTTTTCTTAAAAATATAAAATTTTGAAATCAACCACATGTCATTAAAATTATAAAAAGGAAACTATCAAAGCTTACAAAAATTTTGAATGAAAATGATATATATTTATCTAGAAAGAGAAAAATTTTGCCTATTTTCTATTTTGTTAATTCAATGATGATAATTAAGACATGGTTATATAAATATTAAAGCTGTGTTTCATAATAAATTTGTACGTGTTTCTATGAATATAGGGGTTAGCTATATTTCGCTTTCAAAGGTCAGCTTTGGCCATATAGGCAAAAGATAATAATAGAACGTCACCTTAGATGCAAATTGTAAACCAATGACATTCTTTCAATTAATTATTTTGTATTTTATTTTACTTTTTTTTAATTTATAAGACGCATCAAGGAAACTTCTTAGCAATTTCTCTTAGTGATATGAATCACATACAAAGTGAGAGCTCAAGAGCTACAGGCCTTGATCCTAGTCGGCCATCTTGAAAAACAAATATTGTCCTGTTGGTAATTATTCTTCATAAGCTCTCCAAGGTTATCGTCAAGAATTCAATAATGATAAGACAAAATATATAATCCCCACAGAAAATATGACTTCGTCTTTTTGTTACAGTTTTATGGCTTATCCATTTTGTTGAAATGAAATTATCCTATGGTATGATATCAAACTTTTCCGCACCTGCTGAAAACTTATACATAGTATAAAACCGTGACATTTGAATATACGAATTTCGCGTTACATTTTGGACATTTGTTTACCTATCAAAGGACTTTTTCATTGCCATTTGTGTCTGTAATTTGAGATACAGTAAATACACTTTAAAAATAATGATTTTTGTTAAGAATATCTAATAAATTGAAAGAAATATGGTTAATAATCCCCAATACAAGGTCTCAGGATGTTACAAATTCTCCCCTTTAAAAAATTCATCCCCAAATTTTGAATAGTAATGGTAACTAAATTACAATGATTCAACTATTTGTAAATTGTAATTTATTTTAGTAAATATAACAATCAATCCTTATCGAATAAATGGGGATATTTTTCTCCTCTATCAATTTCCAATTTCCATGTAACTTCTTGCTCATCATGTTGTCCCCACATCACTTTAACCATCGGAACTTCTCTAAATCTTAATTTTTGAACTTATTGATCTAAAATAGCTACAAGTTGATCTTTATAGGTCAGCTTGGTTTCTAATTGGATTGATTTCCCTTTAATAACATTAGATTTGTCTAGAATATATTTTCTCAATATTGAAACATGGAATACTGGATGGATTCCATGCATCTCAGCTAGTAATTCTAATTGGTATTTTATGGTTCTCACATGTTTGATAATTTTAAATGGTCTTACGTATTACAATGCAAATTTTCCCTTTTTGCCAAATCGCATAATTCTTTTCATAGGAGTCACCTTGAGAAATATTTAATCATTGACCTTGAACTCTAGGTTTCTTCTCCTATTATTTAAGTATGCCTTTTGTTGATCTTGAGTTGTTTACATTCTATCACAAATCAATTGTACCTTTTCAAAATCTATATTGTTTTGACTAAGGTAACTTGTCTAATGTGAGTTAAATAAGCAAATAGTTGTAAACCTTGAATTTTTATCTTTACGTTGGTGTATTATGACACAATAAAACCCTTCCAAACTACAAGAATAACCCTTATGTCAACCAGGAAAAGTATGTTTACTTATACTATTAGGGTTTTGGCTTAGAATACTTCTTAGGGCAGAGTATCTAGTAATCTAAGGTGGGCATCGAGACATTAGTCTAGGAAATCAAGTGTATTGATTAGTGTCTCCCCTACACTTTCAAGAGTCTATAACGAGGTTTTTATATAAATCAAAGCAGTCCATCTTTTATTAAAATATTGTCTCACGAAATTTATTTACTTTTAGTCGCATTTATCAGTATTTTTTTGAATTGCATAAATACATCATGTTTGCCAATATGAATGACTTGGTTGCCTTTATATGCAAATTAGTTGCTTATATGTTATGTGATTTGTTGCTTATGATTGCCTTGATATGATGTAAATTATAGATGTTAGTCGTTATTTTGAAAATTAAGATGGTATATGATTGGTTGGTTGGCTTCTTCTTAGATACTAAGTGAATAAGTGTCGAACAAAGAGAATAAGAGTTGCATGTTTCAACAATCAAGCTACTGAACTATGACAACGCGCTCGCAAACCTTCTTCCTTGCCTAAATTACCTGTGTCGAGTTTTTCTGACCCCATTTTCAACTTGATTTGACCCATTTCAAATTCTTCATATTCAACAACGTTTTTGACAAATTAAAACATGGGTTTGTTTCCTTAAATTATTATGAACCTAATCTCTAAAACAATTTCACAAAATATGCTATAAAATTGAACAATTTCGATTAAGAATATTTCGAAAACTAAGGAGCTAGTCAAAAATGAAAATTCCAAAAATTAATATTATTATAGTTTGACTTTTTAGAAATTAGTTGAGGGCTTTTACTCCTCTAGTCATTCTTGCTATTAAAGCACAATCAATTTGAATAAATACCTTATAATCATTCTTGCTATTAAAGCACAATCAATTTGAATAAATACCTTATAATTGGATAGAATTTTGAAAAAAAAAAATCCATCCAAATAGGTTGATTTCAAGGTTTCAAATTTCAATTTTTTTAAACAATATTTGTTCAAATTAATTTGTGCCTTTTGTATGTTATAGGCTCTTGAGACGTAATTATAAATTAATTTAGAAAATAATCTTTTAAATCATTCAAATTTATGAATTGAATTTTTCAGAAAACTTAATATACATCAATTCATGACCATATCTCAAGAAAATTTACAAAATTTTGTAATTCAATTTAGAAATATATCAAAACAAAAAAATAAATAAATTCTATGTAATAAATCCATAATATTTTTTATTACAAATTATGGATCATCAAGTATTTTAATCATATAAAATTTCCAAAAAACAAATCTATAAAAATTTAAGGTTTGCAATATGAAAAAAAAATTGACTCTGATACTAATTATGAAAAATTAGAAAAATAAATATAGATAATTAATCTGATTTGTTACATTATATTACAAAGCATCAGTATATACAAATAAATTAAAATTGTAAAATAATAATAATTCTATCAAATATAGATTGAGAATCCATTATAATAAAAACACCAGATCATGTACTCCTTATAATCGCTACTACCCCTAGTAGCGAAAATAAAGAGAAATAAAATTAAAATCTCAATGAGACAATTATAATTTTTTTCTGAGATAGGAGAAAGAATTTTCCTTATTAAAATTCTATTAAGACAATTAATATATATGGCAAATGAGAAAGATGCCATTAGTATATGATTTTTTAATTAATCTTAAACTCAGAAAAAGTCATCCTTACACTAAAATTCTTTTTATTGAAACATCCATTATTATTATCAATGGGAGAGTATTTATAAGGGTGGGACATGATACATGACCAATGAAATACCATCTCGTTGACGCAACTAATATTATTTAATTACATTTTTTATCAGAAAATGATTAAAATATACATTTGTTAATTTTAAAGTACAAAATTAGCATATAAAAATAATTTTTTCTCACTTATTTTTCCCTATAATTTCTTATTTTGTTTTACCACTTCTTATGACAAAATTTGGAAATGATTTCTTTCTTTCTTCAAGTTTGTCACCGTAAACGTGGATTAACATATCATTTATTTTGGTAATAACAAAAAAAAAAAAAAAAACTATGGCCCAGTTTAGAAATCAACGGATTGCATTATCTGTAAGCTGATTGCACTAGCAATTAGTTGATAGATTGTATTAACTAAATTGATTAGTTGATAGCATTTACTATTTATATAAAGATATTTAGTAAAATCAATTATTTACTATTAGTTGTTTATATGTAAAATAACATATAAAGGTATGGGTATATTTTATTATCTATTTGAATATTCTTTTACTTTAATAATATTTCAAGTATTAATATATTATTTATCATATTAAATTTTCTTTTAAAAAATAGATTATTATAATTTATTATTTATTAAATTTTTCTTTAAAGATAAACAAATATAATTAGTCATATTTATTAGTTTTTCTTTTAAAAATAAATAATGGTAATTTATTACTGATTAGATTTCTCTTTAGAAATAAATAATTATAATTTACTATATTTATTAAATTTTCTTTCAACAAATAAATAATTATAATCTATTATTAGATTTTTCTTTTAAGGATGAGGGCATAAAAAAATTGTATTGGTAACACAAAGATGTCTTTTACACACTAGATGTTAAAAAGCTAATTAAATATGTTGAGTTCCTTAGCTTTTTAAAAATAATTTTTTGAGGATCAGTCTACTTATTCAAATAGTTATTCATTAAATACTTAAATAGCAGATTGACTTCATCAAACAGCTAAAATTCTTTAAATTAATTAAAAGCTAATCAAAAAATTATTTATCAAGCACTCTCTGATGCATACACACAAGTCTACCAAAAACAAATATAATACACACCACGCTTGTTCATACACGGAAGTTGATTGACTTGGTCCATTGGACAAAAATCCTTGTTGATCTTTCTTTTCGAACCTAATCTTTATAGTTAAGTCCATTCACATCTTTTTTTATTTGTTTAATGAAAATTATAATATAAATCCCTTTTACATTTTTAAAATTTACACTGAACTTTCTTATAAGATAAAAAAAGTTAGAGTTAAATATAATACTATTCACCCCGTGTTTACCCAAAATTACACCCACTTTTCTTTACGGTTAGAAGATTAAAAAAAAAAAAGTCACACATAAACTCAATTGGAAAAATATCATAAAAGAAAAGGACAATCAAAGAGCTATTTTATTGACAGTGGATTTCAGTTCAATCCAAATCCAATAAACTAGAAGAGTTTTAAGCACAGAAGGATTTTTAATATGATTCAATTAAAATCAGGTAGCATCGGTTTCTACGCCCATGGTATTATTTTATTATTTTGGTAAAAATCCAGCAGAGTTATAGTATGTGAATCTAGAATTGCTTACAATGTAATTTTATAAGTTATAATTCTATTTATAGAGGCTAGGAGGTTACAAGTGTAATTTTATAAGTTATAATTCTATTATATTAAGTAATAAATGTACAAAACAGTCTAGACTACTGTAAAATAACTTCTATAGGTTGCTGGCTAATTCTATATATTCTTTCTATGGATGGGCTCTACGCGCTGCTTTATACGGACTGGCCTCACGAATCTTAGTCTAAGACAATACTTACTTTTTGTTTACCCTTGATGAGCTCTTTACAGGGCGAGATGTCACATCCGTGAAATGGGACTCTTGATCTGTAATCACTGCTGGCCTTCAATTAGCAAGCCTGCCCTTGACAATGCAATCTCGCGCGAAGTGGATTGTTGGCTATGCGAGCAGGGACTTCTGCCTCGTTCTGTGCTTGTGTAGCCGGCGATCTGATAAACTTAGCTCTTTTCTTATTTGAATTTGTCTGCGACTGGGCCTTTGCCAGTCCATTTTGGGCAATACCGAAAAATACTCATAACATATTTTAACAAAAAAAATGATGGAGATACTCCGTTTGTCAATGTTACAAAGCAAATATGTAGACATTATTTTCTTTTATTTTGTCTCTGAAAATTTTCTTGTTCAATTCCTGAGTTTTAATGTTTTAATATAGAATCAGTTTTCTAACATCCACTTAATTCTACATCAATATATATTTTTCTATTATCATGTATAACTAGCTTATCCTGTCTTTTTTTTTTTATGGCTAAGAACTTTTTGTTTCCCTTTTTAATTATTATTAGGTAAATACATCACCATTCTTGAGGTTTAATCTAATGATATATAACAAATCTATTTTTTGGTAATATATATTTCCCTTTCCTACACTTAATTTTCATTAATTCCCCTTATTTTCTAATTCTTTTAATTTTCTTATAGTAGATATTTAATGTATATTAAGTGAATGCTGATTTTAATAAAAAAAAGTCTAAAATTTATGTTTAATTATTTACCTAATTTATGTGAACTAAATGTACATTTTATATATATTTTATGTGAATTAAATACACACTTTTATACTCAAAAGTTTCTTAACCACGAATTTTTTATTTCTTTTTTAATTATAGTTTAGAATTTATGATTGCATATTTAAAACTCAACTTTTATTACATTAGATAATTAATATGTATTAAGTGAACACTAATTTTAATGAAAATTCTAAAATCTATGTTTAATTATGATATATAATAATTTATGTGAACTAATATGCTTTTAATATTCATTTTATGTGAATTAAATACGCATTTTACATTCAAAATTTTCTCAACTACACGTGTATATTTTTTTAAATTGTATTTTAGAATTTATGATAGTACATTTAAAATTATATTTTTATGAAAGAAAATTTAAAATTTATGTTTAATTATTATATCTAATTTATGTGAATTAATTAAACACACTTTTCTCTCTTTTTTAATTAACTATCTAGTGCAATAAAATTAAGAAAAAAAATGAAAATTAAGGAGAGTTAACGAAAGTTAAATACATGGGAAGGAAGGACATTTATATTAGTGAAAAATAAAATATGTCAGATGTAATTAGATAACTTATCCATATTATTAACTTGGTCAAGAAAGAAATTAAGAACTTGTTAAAGGCTCCTAGTCACAGTGAGTGGGATTGGGTTTGTGGGCTCAAGAATGGGAGCCCTGAACGGCCCAGGACTGAGTCTTTTTGTTTAGCAGTGTTTCCCCATGAACATAGGACAATAATAGTGGAACATTCTGAAAGAAACATCACATGATTTTATTAAACGAATCTTTTAAAAAAACTCTACTATATGAAATATGATTAACTATGTTTTAAAAATTATGTATAAATAATTCCATCAATTATGAGTACTTTGATCCTCCAATTGAAGGTATTTATGCCATATTTTTGTAGATCAAGTCTGTTTTTATAAATATTTTTTATTTCTTTAATAAATATATATTTCTTTTAAAAAAAGATTCATTCTCTCAAATCCTACGGTAATGGCTTTGGCCACTCAGTGAGTCTACTTTTCTCTCTACTTCTAATACAGTAGTAAATAAATACCACTAAGACATTTAAAAATTAATTTTACTTTCTTTTATTTTAAATATTGACATCATATATATTAGGGATTAATAAAACATTTTGGCTATAATCTATTACATAATTATTTTCTAGGTAATTATTTTTGTTTAACGAGAGTTCTAGGGCACCTAACATCTTCCCATACACAATTAGACTCCTGAACCATCTTCTTTGATAAAAAGACTTGCTTTGTCTGATTGTTTTGGTTTCTAATTTTTTTATAAAAAATTTAGTGGTGATTCTTCTTTTATTTATTAAAAGAGTCACTATTCATGTCATGCATCCCCCTAGGCATGTTGTGACAGTATGACAACTCTACTAGGCATGATTAAAGAGTGAAGCTAAATTAAAATAATTATGTAACATATTAGGGCCTAATATATCTTTTTAATCCCTCACATTGTATGTATTATTGTATATAATTATTTTTCACATGTTTTATTTAGTTTTTAGTTTTCTATCATTTTTTAATTATTCATATTATCTATATGGTGGCCTTGCTTGGATATTTTTATGAAGTTATTACGTTTCCCCACACACACAATGCACTTACACTTTACCTCACACAATTTTCAGGCCTTATACCTAGGTCTATGCACAGCCATATGCAGTCTCACAACAAAGCATTAAGCGAGAATATCCTTAATTGTTTTCATGAATGCTCTGGCTCAAACTGTACCTCATTTCATAAGTATGGGTGTAATAAAATATGTTTATTCTTCCTTTCATTCATGGCTATAGATTGGAATCTCTATATCTTTGATATAGGGAGCAAGTTGTTCTGCCATAGGACATAAAACCACCTTAAAAACTATGCACTAATAGTTAAGCCATAAAAAGCTTACCATTTTAGGTTAGAACCAATCCTTTAGGATATTTCTTTCCAAAACATTAGGGTTCCCCTAAAATAGGACACTAGGAACATATATATCATTATCTTGTTATTTTGATATGCTCATCTTTATACCATGCATGCATTATAATTTTCATATATCACATTCACTTCATTTTTTTTTCTTGTATCATGACATACATATAGACATGCATATTTTGTGTTACAATCACATAAATATTTTTGTCTTATTTTTAATTGAGATTACAGCATAATTTCTTATAATATATCATTTACATACATAAAAATTTTCATTCACATTATTAGCATAACCATGTTTAGTTTCAAGATGTCATTCTAATTACTCAAGTTTTCAAAAATATCATTTAAATATATTTCAGTTTTTATTCACATCATTGTTCATAGCATATCATTATCATAACATTCATAATAATGTATGGTTTCAAGGCATCATTATAATTACTCAATTTTCCATAGCATATCATTTGCATACATTCTAGTTTTCTTTTACATCATTTTTCATAGCATATGGTTAGCATAACCATTATGTTGACGGTGGATTTCAGTTATGCTAAATCCAACCAACCAGAGGGGGTTCTTGCGGATCCAAACGGCACTCCAGTTGCACGAATGCTAATGAACACAACAAATAATAGAAAATAAACGAAAAATAAGAAGAACACGATAGGGTTTTAATGTGATTTGGCCAAAATCAAATAATACTGGTCCCTACGTCCACGATATCATTGTATTGCTTATGGAGAAATTTTAGCAAAGTTTTAGCACAATACTTTGGCTCTACCTACAGAGAGTTCCTTTCCTTTATTTATAAAAAAGAGGAAGTTACAAGAGTAATTACATAGTTTGTATTTCTGTTACATCAAATAATAAATGTAAATAACAAGTACAGCTCCTACAAATTGGCCTTTGCAATCTGCCAATTGACTTCTGGAGTTGCTTTCTGCAGGTAGGCCCGTGGTGCTGCTTCTTGTAGGCTGGTTCCATGCACTAAGTCTGAGAGGATTGCTACTCCGTGGCTTTCCTCATTGAGCTCTTTACTGAGCAAGGTGCAATGTCTACGAGCTAGAACTATTTAGGATCATAGCTAGCCTTTGGCCTATGAGAACAAACTTCATGAGTTCACCTTCGACAATGCAAGCTCGTGCATAGCGAGATGATGACGATGTGAGCTGGATCTTATTCCTTAGCGAGTTAGGACTTTCGTCTTGTTTTGTGCTAATCTAGCAAGCTTAGCTCTTCTCTTATTTAAACTTGATTTGTTGTTGGGCCTTTGCCAGCTCATTTTGCAAAATCGGAGAACGTACATAACATAAGCCCCCTAACTCTCAACTCACTTCACGGGCTAGGAGTTGAATAGTTTTACTGGTAAAAGGCCTCCTTGATAGATTATCTTGTAATCAAAGTCTTTGGTCAGCCTGTCATTTCATCTGATCTAGGCCATACCTCCCGCTATACATGCCTCATGCCTATTGGTGAGTCAGCCTCATTTTTCTCATAGGTATTCAATGAAAGTAGTTGGGAGCTCTTCTGGACCCTTTGGTGAGACTAAGTTGGTCCATTATTTAAAGCATGGGAAGTTCTTTTTCCTTCAACCAGTGAGTAAACTAATGAGAGCTTCAAACAAGTCCCCCATAACTCTAGTAGTCTATTTTCTTAGAGAAATGTGCATGGTATACTACATAAGAAGCCTTCTCAAGCAATTCTCCTTTTTTGAGAATAAGGGAAGATCTTCTGTAGATCTTAGATTATTTTCTCACGATGATGCTGTGGGGTTCTTCCTTCCTAGCCATCCTGGAGTGCCTCTTCGGAGTCCTTAGTGCTAGGGGTAAGGCTGAGAAGGAGCTTGCTATTGAGGAGGACGAATGGAAGAAGAAAATTAAGGATCCGACATACTCTTCGGTCCCCCAGGAATTTGTCTCTCAGTAGTGGGTTTTCTTTTTATTCTCTTTATTCTTTAGCTTGTTCTAGTTTGTATTTCAAGCCTTGTAAATTTACTTCATTGAGGCTTTTAATGAATGAAAGAAATGTTCTTTATGATTCTTGCATATTGTGTTGAATATTTCGCATATTTCAGATGAAAACATAAATTCCTGTAAATCACAGTAAGGCAAAATGTCTTAGAAAACCAATCCATTACATTTGTTAATAGATTTGAGAACCAAAAAGCTTCAGCGATGACAAATATAAAAGTAGATCGTTTGAAGACTACAAGCATTAGGTCATATGAAAGTTGTGAACATTAGGTTATATGAGAGCTATGACCATTAGGTTGCATGAAAGCTGTGAGCATCAGGTCGTATTTGGTTAAGTTTATTTTAAGTGTCTTTATGCCTCAACTGGACCAGAGGTCACAGTTAGCCAATAGGTTTCCAGAATGAGTTCCGGTGGCCTCAACTCAAAAGCTGACAATTATACTAGAACGAACTCTAGGGGCCTCAACTCGGAGGTTGGAAATTGTACTGGAATGAGCTCCAGTAACCTCAGCTCAGAGGCTAGCAATTGTACTAGAATGAGCTCCAGCGACCTTAGCTCAAAAGCTGGTAATTACACTAGAATGAGTTCTAGTGGCCTCAGCTCAAAAGCTAGCAATTATACTAGAATGAGCTCTAGCGGCCTCAGATCAAAAGCTGGCAATTCTACTAGAATGAGTACCAGCGACCTTAGCTTAAAAGCTGCCAATTGTACTAGAATAAGCTGTAGCACCCTTAGCTTGAAAGCTTGCAATTGTATTGGAATGAGCTCTAGCGGCCTCAGCTCAAAGGCTGGCAATAAAAAATGTCGCGTAAAAGCCAAACCTTGGCAAAGCATAAGCCCAGGTTGAATGAAAGCTGGGCCTTAGGAAACTTCGCTGTATGATAGGTGAATGATCTGCCAAATTTGAGGACAACTTGCTTTTTTCCACAACACTTTGCAAAGAGTTCGTTCATAAACCAACAAAAGAAATCAAAATGCATTCATTAATTCTCGAGACCCATTACAACATTAATATATGCATCAATATATGATTTTCATTGTAAAGGCCTATTCTCTCCCGAGATCCTATTGGGAAGGCTCAGGTTGCCGCCCTGAAGGCTGTACTACATAGCTTTGCGAATGACCCTTCTTGATAAGGTCCTCAATAGCATCCCTAAGTTCCCAACAATTTGAAGTGCCATGCCTGACCTTATTGTGGTAGGCACAGAACTCTTGCTTGTTTCTTTGCCTATAAGGAGTCTTTATAGGGTTAGGCTTCCTGAAGTCTTCTCTTTCCCTTTCCATTATGAATATCTTGCCTTGGGTTTCTGTTAGGATGCTATAATGCTTATGGTGAGCTAGGGGCTGAGATTGCTCATCCTTAGGCTTATTGGATTTCTTCGCAATCCACTCACCAGACTGGTCATCTTGATCCACATTGCCCTCTTTTTGTTATGGGCGGAACCATCTTTCTCCTCCTTTTGGTCAGGCTTTACTAAGCCAAAGGTTTCTTCCTATTTGATCTACTTGGTAGCTCATTCATAAAACTCAATCAAATCCTTCACCAGGGACTTACATAGGCCTTTATACAACTTTCTATCCTTTCAAAGTCCTATAGAGATGGTTGCCAAAATGGTTTCTTTAGATGAATTCTCCACTGAGTTGGCTTCAAGTTTGAAAATGGCAATAAAATCTTTCAGTGACTCATGCTTATGCTGGAATATCATTGCAAGGTGGCAGGGGGCATGAGTTACCTCTTCAATGCTCGGGAATGGCTGATGAACTTTTATTGACATTCTTCCTAACTACTTATCGAGCGAGCCGAAAGGCTACTGAACCAGGTCTAAGGTACGTCTCCTAGTATAGTTGAGAAAACTTAGCATTTAATAAGAGGATCAATTGTCTACAAATCCACCTCCAGATGGTCGTAAGGATCAGTATATCCATTGTACAGAGGAACCGTGAGGACTTTGAGCTTAAAAGGGAAGGGGTGAGTTTCGATCTCTCTGGAGAAAGGGGACCTGTCCTCAAAATGAGCTCAATCATTTGGAGCTTAGAGACATTCTTCCAGCTGGCTCATTTTTTTATACAACTCTTCTAGCAACAGGTCCCTTGCCCTAGATCACTGACCAGAAGACTGCGATCCCTTTAACTCTCCTAGTCATGAGAGTGACAACTCAGAGTTTGCTATTATGAGTAGTGACCTGAAAATTGATTGGCTCTGCTTGAACATTCAGCTTACTACTGCCAGGGAATATTCTTGGGTGTAGCGGCTTTGTTCTGCCTTTGCAAACCCTAAGCTTGCGCTTGCGTTAGTGCAGTGATTGCTTTAGTCAGCTTTCCCATCATATTCTCCAGCTTATCCTGATGTTGAAGCCAAGTTTGCATTTCATCTATCTCAAGGATAGTAACGGTGGCTAGTGATGAGTCAAAAGGGGCAAAATATTGGTGGTTTGAGTAGTAAAAGAGCTTGCCATTTGACCCTCAAGCTAATTGATGATAGAATCTGACTTCATGACAGCCTTTCCTTTAGCCACTATAGTTGAACAAAATCAACCAAAAACATAAAGAGACAACCAAAGAACAAATGAGTTCCACTGGGTATGCCAAAATATTGACGGTGGATTTCGATTATGGTAAATCTAGCCAACCAGAGGGGCTTCTTACGGACCCAAATTGCAATCCAATTGTACAAATGCTAATAAACACAACAAATAACAGAAAACAAATGAAAAAAGAGAAGAACATGGTAGGGTTTTAACGTGATTCAGTCAAAATCAGATAGTACCGATCCCTACATTCATGATATCATTATATTGCTTATGGAGAAATTTTAGCAGAGTTTTGGCACAATGCTTTAGTTTTACCTACAGAGAGCTCCTTTCTATTATTTACAGAAGGGAGGAGGTTACACAAGTAATTAGATAGTTCGTATTTCTATTACATCAAAGAATAAATGTAAATGACAAGTGCAACTCTTGCAAAAGGGCTTCTGCAGTTTACCAATTGACTTCTAGAGTTACTTTTTGCAAGTGGGCCTATGGTGATGCTCCTTGCAGGTTGGTTCACGCATTAAGTCTGAGAGGATTGCTGCTCTATGGCTTTCCTCATAGAGCTCTTTGTTGAGCGAGGTACAATGTCTATGAGTTGAAATTGTTTGGGATCATCACTGGCCTTCAGCCTGTGAGAACGAACTTCATGAGCTCACCATCGGCAATACGAGCTCGCGCATAGCGAGATGATGACTATGCGAGCTGGATCCTGTTCTTTAGCGAGTTGAGACTTTCGTCTTATTCTGTGCTGATCTAGTGAGCTTAGCTCTTCTCTCATTTGGACTTGATTTATTGCCGGGCCTTTGCTAGCCTATATATTTCGCAGAATCAGATAACACATTATAATAATGATTTGTTTAAATCTATCATTTTAATTACTTGGATTTTCATATCATATCATTTGCATCATTCTTGAATTAAGATAAATTCTTGATGTGGATCATTTGGGTGTATTTTTGAAAAAAAAAATGATCATAGTAATGTGTGGTTTCAAGTAATAATTCAAATTACTTGAGTTTTCATGACATATCATTTTTATACATTTTCATTTTCATTCACACTATTATAGCATATATTTATCATAACCATCATAATAACTAATTGTTCTAATGCATTATATTAATTACTTGGATTTTTAAAGTGTATTTAAAAATAATGATTAGTGTAAAATCATTATTTTAAAATATTATTTATCAAATTTTTTTCTAAAAAAATCATTGTAATTTATTATTTATTAGATTTTCTTTTAAGAAATAAATAATTATAATTTATTATATTTACTAGTTTTTCTTTAAATATAAATAATTATAATACATTATTTATTAGATTTCCTTAAAAAAGAATTATAATTTATTTTTTAGATTTTCTTTTTAGAAATAGATAATTAGATAAAAATAAGTTTTTATATTACTAATTATTATTATTGTTGTTGTTAATGTTATTATTCTTTATCAATTGATAATGATAGAAAAGTGAGGAATGATCAAAAAATATATTTAATGCATATGAATCAATTGAAAAATAATTTATTATAAAATATATTTTATATATATTTTTACAAGGATTTCTCTGTGTATTAAAAATAAGGGTGTTAAAATTTGAATTGATCAAGAGTAATTATGTCTTTTTACACCTTAAATGTCAAACAACTAATTAAAAAAAAAGCTAAGTTCTTTAACTTTTTGAAATTAACTTTTTGAGAGATAAAAAGTTAACTCAAATAATCATTTATTAAATATTAAAATAACTTATTGACTTAGTCAAATAGTTAAAATGTTCTCAAATTAGTTAAAAATTGATAAAAAAAACTATTTTCGATGTCTTGAATATTGAAAAATAAGATTTTTAATACGTATGAGTCCCATGACAGTGACAAATAGACAATAAGATTGATAATTGATTTTTATTTATTGAACAAGAGTAAGAACATATGTTATAGTTGGAATATATAATAATTTCTCATAGGAGTATTTCTAATCTATTATAAAAATAATTTTAGCCAAAAAATTAAAAAAAAAAAAAAAACTAGAGCACGATCACTCAAGATTTGTTGAATCCACTTTTACTTTTCTTGTGATCACAAGTATACGTGCGACTTGCAGTAAAGAGGTGTATTTCAAGCAACTTGGGACTTGAAATTTAAAAAGGCTTTTGGAAATATTCACTATATATTTTACAACATGCTATGTTTATGGTTATTTTTGGCGGGTAACTGCAGGTATGTGTTTTTGTTGTGTATACAGAGGCTGGAATTAGCACACACCTTACAAAGTAGCCTTCTGGCGTGACCATGGGTCACCTGAACTTTCAAAAATTGATATGAATCAACTGTTAACTAGAAATGAAATTCTGCGTAGCAATTTATGCTAAATTGACTGCTAACAAGAAAAAGTTACCTGACATTCTCTGCAATTAGTACCGACTACTTTATTTGGAGTATGTGCTGAAATAATTGTGGCACTTCTAAAAGAAATTTGCATGAACAATTGAATCCAGATTACAGAAGATAGACGTAATTAATAATAAATTTAAATTTTACGTGTGTTAGTATATTTGACAAATATTGTATCTCTTTTTCTCATAGTTGACGTGAATTGCTTAATGAAGAAGTTAGGACTTTGGACTAAGAGGTTGGTGAGAGTAACAAAGCATATAATAAAAAAATCATATCATATTTATTATGATTAATATATAATTTTAAATTATAATATATCTATAAAATTGATATTTTTTAATTGCCTTTAACGTGATAATCAATTCAATAACCATCATGTTAAATATATATATATATACTACAAAAAAATTAACTTTCAGTGACGACAAAAGTCATCACAAAAGCTTTAAAAAGTCATCACTAAAACTTTTAGTGATGACTTAAGTTATTTTTAATGACGACTAAATATCGTCACATATGCGCCGTGACTAATGGCGGACGCAAGATTTATAATGAGTGAGGGCTAACGAATCAAAATAATAGTATTTATTTGAAGTACAATATATAAAAAGAAAAATAAAGGGCAATAAATTGGATTAAAAAAAAATTTAATTAACAATAATTGAGTTTCCAAAATTTGTTCTGCCACTTTCATATTAACCCACCCCACCATATCTTCATTCTCTAAAAATGAAGAATCCGACGATTGCTTTCTGGTTAAAAGCTCAAGCAAAACCACCCCATAACTGTATACATCCAACTTCTTGATCTTCATCGTTGTGTACGC
>JANHAO010001102.1:0-35120 GCA_026873985.1 Saraca asoca
GTCCAAAATGACTTACTTTCAGCTGTGTTAGTGTGTATTTATGGTATAGTGTCAATTGGCATCATAGAAGAAATTCTGCATAATTTGGCCATTTTGAGTAGTTTCTGTAATCTGGTTATAACTTGAGCTAAACTTGTCCAATTAATGTGATTCTTATCTTGTAAGAAAGCTGAGACATATCTCTACAACTTTCATGAAGACCTCCAAGGCTGAATCATGCAATTGGCTATCTGAAATTGGAGTTGAAATCAAGACCAGAATACTATCTCGGGCAGCCTGACCTTTGTACACTCATCAGACCATAACTGGAGTTATAGAGGTCCAATTAAGGTAAAACTAAGCCCAATTGGAAGCTAAGACATAAAGCCACATTTCTTATGAGACTTCCTGAGCTGAAAACATCATTATGGGCATGCAAAATGAACTGTAACAGAGAGGCAAAAATGCTACTAAAATGGGCCTCTGCAGAATTTGGTTTTAAGGCCCCCAATTGGCATGGATCTTGAGCCCATTAAACCATCTTTTAAACCAAATAACACTCAGCCAACTGGAAGGTAGTAAGTCAGTAAAAAAGCCAAAGAAAGTAGCCTATAAAAATGCATAACACGCAAGGCAGTGGTAGAAAGCAAAACCGGACTACATAGCCTTCATCATTGCCTACTCACCTACTTGCAGTTACCTCCTCTGTTACCTGGGTAAAGTTCATTTTGTGGCAAGATTTTAGTTCAATTTTTAGCTTAGTTTTTAGAGTAGTTTCTAGTAGGAGTAATGTAGGATGTTTTCTTCATTTTTCTTTGTAGTTTTTGCCTTCCATGGAAGGCTAACTTTGTAATCAGCACAAGGGGTTGACAAGCTTGAAGATTTATATTGAGATCTTGATATTTCACTCTACATTCAATTACGGGTCATTTCTTTCCTATTTCCTCCCTGTTTTGCTATGAATATCTAAGTTGAATGGCTTCGTTTGATTTAGATATTATATGATTGTTGCTTAATGATCACTTATAGGAAAAGGATAGGAAAACTAATGCATTGAGCTTTTGATATATTGTTTGCTTGACTGAATCCTAACTGCTTAGGATGGATTTATTAATCATTCCAAGGCTTTTTGTTATGATTTTCAATAATTGGATGAACATTTAGTGATCAAAGATGCATGAATCTCAAGTTTAGTTGATTCCCTTGGTTAGTTAGTTTATCTTTCTTTTAATTTCATTTCTACATGCAGTAGCTGTTAGTTTAGTTTCTACCAACCCCCCTTATTTCTAGCTCCTAATTGATTGATATCATCTAACAAATGATCTTTGGGTTTAACTCGATGTTGCCATATACTACAAGTAGTTAGGTAACTCAATTTTATAAATTTCTAATTTGATCGGTCTCGACAACCGCAATCATACATCTAACTTTAAATTTGTTGGCCCTTCCCTATTTTGCAATCCACCCCCCAAATTGGGATACCTCATTGTCAAACCTTTTTCTTGCTTTTAGGGTGATTTTACCTTTGTAAGCTTCACATTTGCCTCTTTTTTCAGCAAATTTGGATATCTAATAACATCTTATCCACTCCAACATGGTTATGATGGGCTTGTCCCTTGCCTTCAATATTCTTCCGTTAAATGCCTCTGAGATATTGTTCTTGATTATATCACATATTGTTATGTAATTGAAGGCAGATCTGGTCCATTTAGGTTGAGATATGTTCATTAAATGATTGTATGTTTCCCCTTTAATCTTTTTAAGTTGATCTATGTATTTTTGTCATTGTTGTTGGTAAGTTGCTTTCGTAGCTACAAGCACTAAATCCCTGAGCATTACACTACTTACATACTTCTTCTTAATGTTGGCTTAAATATGTTTGACACAGCCTATGTTTTGATCCTAGTACAAGCAACTTCAATGTTGGATCTAATCCCTACATCAACATAAGTAAGTTCTTTAAAACTTAGAAAAAAAAAATAAGTAAGTTAAATGAAACCACAATTAAGTTGCATGGAATAAATTGAATACTTTTGTTGGTCAGATATAAAAACCTATCTCCTTTAGTTATCGATGTCACCTATGAGTAGATTAAGAAACCATGCCTATGTCTCCTTAACCTTAAACTGTACAATTGCCACTTCCAATGGAAAATACTGGTCATCAGGGTCTTTCACTATTGTTACGAGCAACTAGCCACCAAACATCCTCTTTAAGTGACAACCATCTAGTCTAATGATGGGTTTACAAGATAAGAGGATGCCTTGCTTGATAGTATCTAAACACATGTAGTATCTTTGAAACCTATGTTGCATGTTTAGTGTTAGTCTGTCTAACAAAAGCTTGAGTGTAGACCTTGGATTACACTCTAAAACTTCATAAGTATAATTCCAAAGTTTGCTATACTGCTCTTCAAACTTGCCATTTACCCTATCTTCAGCCTTTGTCCTAGTTTAGTAAGCTTTATTCACTGAAACTCCAGCCATGTAATGCTTTTTGACAGTATCAATAATATCTACCAACTTCATCCTTTGATTCCCAGATAACTTCTCCACTATTTTTTTTAGCCACCCAATTAGATGATGCCAAATACCCTTTGAATGTTTTTACACAAGTGTGTTTTAGATAAAGTGCCTTCAATTTGAAAGTTTCAGATCCCCCAACTTTGTTGACAAAAAATTACAAAATTACATCCTTCACTCTTGCATTTAACCATACACCCAGTACTGTTATTTGGTTTAAATTTTACATCAAGTCCATTTAACAAGCAATATTCTCTCCTTAATTGCTTAAACTACTCAACAGATGTTGAGTCCAGTCCTTTTTTCCATGGATAATCAACCCTCATCTCTGTTGGATTGTACATAGGATATTTAGGTACATTTGAAGTCTCTTCTAGCTCACCATCTGAGCACAATTCTACATTATCCAATGAATCACTCTTGTAGTCATTGTTCCATTCCACAATACAAACATTTGCATCATTACTTAAGTCAAAGATTGCATTATTATCTCCATTTCCAGCCTGTGTTGAGTGTTCAAATGCAATAGTATCATTATCTCCACCTTCCAAGGTAGTCTTATCCACACTTTCATCAACATATAATTCAAAGTAGTTATTATCATTCCTTTCATCTACAAAGTCGTCTAACATTACATCAAATATACTACTAAGATCACTGCTATCATTAGATTCCTTATCCTTTGCCCATATTGCATCAAGCTCTCCCACTCCCCCTACTTCATCATACCCTGCCCCTGCCCCTACCCTTACTGCACCATCTCTCCCACTCCCTCCACTATATCATACTCTGTCCATGCCCCTATTATATCATGCTCTCCCCCTCCCCCTACTGCTTCATGCTTTGCCACTGCCTCTACTGCATCATGCTCTCCTATTGCATCTTCATCAACCACCTCCTCTACTAAAGGATTGGTTAATTTGATCCCCTTGCCATTCTCACAACTATGTGGTACATATACATGTGCCTGTTTGATCAACCTCCAAAAAGCTATTTGGGCAAGTGCAATTGCATCATTGTCAACCTTCAATTCTTGAAAATTACCCAACTTATGTTCATACTTGGCATATCATATAGACATATTTCTAATATACCCTGATGCTCTTAAAGTGGCAGATATTTCCTGTATAGACCATTCCTCTAGCAAACAATTACATATTTTGTATACTCTACCTCCAACATATCTCACAAATATGCTCTTAATTAGTTGTTCTCCATGGTGGATGATAATATTGAATTTCTCAGGTGATAAGAAATTTGATTTCAATGCTACATTTCAATAAATGTAAATACGAACAACCAGAAAAAAGTCTACAAACCAAAAATTTTGCTTTCTCAATAGGTCAACATTATTTACTGCTAGTTGAAAAATGGAATGAGTTATCCTGCATTTCAATAAATGCATTTCAAATTAATTTTCATTCTTATTTACTACTAGTTGATATCTCGTGTACTAGATCAGAAGATTTGCTTTCTCAATATATCAACATTCCCCATCCTTTGCCATGTGAATAATTTTGATTTTTGGTTCATGTGTATCTCTCAAGCCTATCCTTAATAACATTGCATAAAGTTGTAGTGGGAGGTTACTTTTTTTGGACTATTTGGCTATGTTTATGTTAGTGTATTAATTATTGGATATGCAGGGACCTGAACTTTTGAAGATTAGGCATATTGGACAAACTACAATTTTTGGTCTTTTTTGGAATGCCAAAAGCTTAATAAATTGTCAGAAGTCATACTAATGTGTTACAATAATTTGATCCCATCAAATTGGACTTATTATAATCGATACTTCTCAAGCCTATCCTCAACAAAATTGCAATAATATACATAACAAACCCTTCATTAATCTTTTTGCATAAACCCTAAGACTCCATTATAGTTAATATACCCTAAAACCATCTACATTATTATTAATAACTAATTACTATAAAATACCCCAACTATAATCCAATTGGGAAAAATAAAAGGCAACAAAAAATAGGCGATACCAAAACATTTAGTGGAAAAGGGAATGAATAACAACAAAACTAACATTCTTCCCTATGCATTCCACCTTGCAGAATCTAAGCCACGTGATGTGTCCTTCATTGTCTTCGTATAACACCATGTGCAAAGCAATGGCAACCCTTGCTCTAAAGCAAAAAAAGGAATCTCAAGGTTGAACTTCAAGTTTGGCTCCAAAATTGGAGACCAGTTCCAGCTTTTCCTTCTTTTCTGATCATGCTCATGTGACTAACACATGGGGAATTAAAACCCTTTCCACGTAGGTGCCATTGTTGTGCACACATGGACTACAGAGAAACACACGAATGGCCACATCAACAATGAACAAACGGATTTGAATTCTTATAAATGAGAAGGGAGTCAATTAGAAACAATCGAAAACTATAAGTGCCCAATTAGGAACAAATAAATTACAATGAGTAATTTCAAAATTTGCTAAAAAGATAAGGAGTAAGACATTAAGCTAGTCTAAAATAAAACATTTGATTTGAGTTTTATGCTTTATAAATATATGTGAATAAACAAGTCTTTTAATAAAACATATTCAACATATTTATTAGTTTTTAGTTAAAATTAATGATCAGTTAATATTTTCAGAGTTTCCTTTAAACTTTAAATGATAATTTGTAATTTTTTCTAAGATTAAAAATAAGAATGTATTATATTGATTTTTAAAGTTTAAAGAAATAATTTATCACTAACTTCTTATTTCGAATGAAAAAATATAAAGAAATCAACTCTTTTGGATTTAGATTAATGAACAATTTTACATGTAAAATTCATTTTAAATTAATTGAATTCTCTCTCTCTCTCTCGTTCCAAAGAAGGGATAAAGTAACTCTAAACAGGTCTAATGTGTATTTTTTCAGAGTCTTCTTACAAAATATAATTTACCCTTAAGATAAAAGTCAAAAGTAAATTTTCATGCAGAATCACCGGAAGGGAGAAACATGATATGAAAGACATTGAAGGCATATATCGCCCATTATTTCTAAACTTATAAAAATGCGTGTGGAGCATTATTAAATGGAATTAATCTCGATTTATTGACAGTGTAGAGAGTGTTTTACACTGTCAATTAATTTTTAATTTTAAAATTTTAAGCATAACTTGCTACACATATTCATCATTAATTAACTTCGAGTAAAACTTCACGAGTGCCAAAAAAAAAAAAAACCTCTAAACAAAAGGCTTGTCTGAAGTTTAAAATTGGAAAAGTAACCAAATTTTAACTTATAAATAAGGTAGAAAGATCCATAACATATTATAAAAATGATTCTTAGACTATTTACAATGGGAGTTGTTTAAGGGAATGTTTAACTTAAGCAACTCCCTTTAAAGCAACTCTTTCATTGTGAAGTAACTCTCAAGATATCTCGAGAAAAAAGTGGGTCCAGTTGTGAAATAAGTTAAAAGAAGTGAGATAAATTATGGGGTCCATTTAAGAAATTTGATAGAGTTGCACCATTATGGGATAAAATTGTTTGAATTGCTTAAAAGAGTGTAAAATTATGTGACAATGTGAAATTTAATAAAAAATTAATAAACAAATATTAAAAAACTCTTGTAATAGTATCTATGGAGGCAAGCACATGGTTTGAAACTTATTCAACCTTTTTCAGAAAAAACAGCTATTGAATATTCAATAAGATAGACGGGTCCAGCCGAACAACTGCTGTAGGCTCTAGCTTTAAGAGTTGACCGCTTTTTATCGTTAACCAAATAGAAAAACTGAATACTGCGAACCATTTGGCTCAGTTAATTGGTCAATTCCTGTTACTTGATGCAGCATGCTTTCATTCATTATCCTCAACAGTCCTGCTGTTAGTTTATAAGATTCTGATCCAATCTTTTCATGCTCTGGTCTGGAGCTGCCAAAGCAATATCCAGGTTGAGCAGTTTATAATTCACGAGCATAATCGAGAGATGAATGGATTTATCCCGTTGCTGATGCTTTACACAGGGCTTACTATTTTAGTTCATGGACAGCAACAAACTGGTAAGAATCTAAGCACTGCTTTTCAATTGTAACTTAACATCATCATAATATTTCCTCTTCAATCTTCATTTACTATTGAAGCTTCATGCATTTATGGGTTTCTAAATCAGAATGTGTTCCTGTTCAGGCTTCATAAGCATTGATTGTGGTGGTCCAGAGAATTTCGAATACACAGATGACACCACTAAAATAAAGTACAGCACAGATGGAGCTTACATACAGACAGGGGTTAACAAAAACATCTCTGAAGAATATGCGTACCCAAAGAATCCCAATTTGCCATTACCACTTTCAGATCTCAGGAGTTTCCCTCAGGGAAAGAGGAACTGTTACAACTTAGTAGCTGGAAGTAGGGGCAGTCTACATTTGATAAGAGCTTCTTTCTTGTATGGAAACTACGATGGACAAAACGATTTGCCAGAATTTGATCTCTATATCGGTGTCAATTTCTGGTCCTCAGTGAAATTCAGAAATGCTTCTGACGAAGTCGCAATGGAAATAATTACTAGGGCACAATCAAGTGTCACACAGGTTTGCCTTGTGAATAAGGGACGGGGAACTCCTTTTATCTCATCCTTGGAACTTAGACGACTTAATAGTTCCATTTATAATACTGAGTTTGGGGAATCTGCTTCACTTTTACTTTTCAAAAGATGGGACATTGCATCAGTCAATGGAAGTGGTAGATATGAAGATGATATTTATGATAGAATTTGGTTCTCCTACAATTCCTCTTCCTGGGATTCTGTCAGCACTTCTTCTGCAATAAATGGCAATAACAATGGCTATAGACCACCGTTTGAAGTTATCAGGACTGCTGCTAAACCAAGGAATGAGAGTGCTCCCTTGGAATTTTCTTGGACCCCAAGTGATCCGACTTCAAAATTTTATGTCTACTTGTACTTTGCAGAAGTGGAACGGCTTGGGAAAAATCAACTAAGGAAATTCAACATATCCTGGAACGGATCTCCATTAGTTGGACCCTTAGTTCCTCGTTATTTATACACAGATGTGGTATCAAATTTGAAATCCTTGGTGGGAAATGAACATCGAATTTCTATTCGTAGAACAGAAGATTCAACCTTTACTCCCATACTAAATGCTGTTGAGATCTATGTGGCAAGACAGCATGATGCAAATCCAACATTTGAACAAGATGGTATCCTTTGATATCTTTCCCTGAATTTCATAAGCGAAAGCAATGTTAATATTTTTTTGCTAATTTGTTTGAGCAAATTCAATTATAAATACAGTTGATGCTATCATGAAAGTCAAGGAGGTATATCAAATACAAAGAAATTGGATGGGTGATCCTTGTGAGCCAAAGAACTTCTCCTGGGAGGGCCTAATTTGCAACTATAGCAATTCACTTTATCCAAGAATTATTTCACTGTGAGTACTCTTTGCATATTTTTTTTCACGCCATGCTTTACCGAGGCCTTATTTCATGAATTGGTATTGCTGTTGGCAATTTCTTCATCATGAAATTCAAAGTTTTGCAAGAGAGCACTTTATTTTTTATAGGAATCTGAACTCAAGCAGCTTGAGTGGGGTAATTGCTACTGCCATTTCCAATCTCTCTTCACTCGAATATTTGTAAGTAAACATTCTAGAAAATCTTCATTATGTTATCCTTGTCAATGTGCATCTGAGATGCATAAATTATGTGAATTTTCACAAATTAAATAGGACCTTTTTATCTCCTCAGGGATTTATCAAACAACAACTTAACTGGAGCAGTGCCCGAGTTTCTTGAAGAATTGGAAGGCCTTGAATTTTTGTAAGTTGTTTAATGTTGAAAGTATAATCCTTATACATTTAAGTGATAGATGCTAAAAGAAAATTAAAATTTGTAGGAATTTGAAAGGCAACCAACTATCTGGTTCCGTCCCAACCACTCTTCTAGAAAGATCGAGGGTTGGTTCACTTAGGCTAAGGTACGTCTTCCTTTTTAAACATACAGAGAAGCTTGTTGCCGGTTTATTTATTTTGTTTCTGTCAAATTACTGGCATTATGGATGAGAAAGTCACGATTACCATACATCACCTGACATTTTAATGAGAAATATAAAATGACCTGACTATCTTTGTTGTCACCATTTTCAGTGTGGATGACCAAAATCTTTGTAGCTCTGACACATGCAACAAGAAAAAGAAGGATATTGTTGTTCCCTTAGTCACTTCAATATCATCATTCCTAGTTATGTTGACTGCTTTGCTTCTCTTTCTCATATGGAAATTTAAAAGAAGCAAACATTCAGGTAATTTGTTCTGCTGAAAAAACAACCAGGTGATTGCTTAAAAATGCTGTGATAACTCCTAGTACATGATTCTTAGAAGCCAAATTTTTGCGCAAAAGTTAATGGAACGAAAAACATTGGCCAGTGGAACTAAAAATAAAGTCCTTAGGTTACAATTTAACCGTGCTATGATTAGCAACTTGATAAGATGCCAAGGACAACCATCAAGCAAAACATGCTTTTCCATGAAGCAAAAATAAAATTTTTTGATCTCATATTTGCTCCAATTTGAACCAAAGACAAGGAGATGCACATAGCCAGAAAAGGAGGAAGAACTGTAGCATCAAAGAAGTGGCAATATACTTATGCTGAGGTCTTAGGCATTACCAAAAGCTTTGAAACGGTCATTGGAAAGGGAGGATTTGGGGTTGTCTATCGTGGTCAGATGGAAGATGGCAGCCAAGTTGCTGTCAAGATGCTTTCTCCATCGTCATCTCAGGGGCCAAAAGAATTTAAGGCTGAGGTAATTAGTACTTTGTCTTGTCAGTGGGTTAGGCCACATATCTTTCAAGAGTCGAGATCTGGAAATGCTTATCAAAATCAGAATCATCAACTCAAAAAGAATCATGGCTTGCAGGCTGAGCTCTTGATGACAGTACATCACAGAAATTTGGTCTCCTTCATTGGTTACTGTGATGATGACGACAAGATGTCACTCATATATGAGCACATGGCAAATGGCAACCTGAAAAATTATCTCTCTGGTACATTCATACCCTGCTGTAAATAATACCTTCTTTATTGGCTCCAATATTTGTAGCATTAATATGTGAAGAAGTATAACACCTTCTTTGTTATTTAGAAAACCAAAATGCAAAAATAACAAGAACAATATGTTTTTGAGACTGCAGAAATCATTTTATTGAGCAATAATGAAAACTGAATTGTAGAAATATCTACTACATGTTGACCATATCAATTAAGTGCCTAAAAAATAGCATAATGGGATGGTCATAATCCTAGCAGTCACTCTGACTTCTTTACCTCCAAAAAAATAGAACAAAACAGATTTTGTTAGTAGTTTCATGAGTCATGTCAGTCAATACTCCTCCTTGGTTCTGGAGCTGCATATTCCAAGCTTTTGCCTCAAGAATTCAAATCTAACCATAGAAAGTGCCTTTGTTAGGATCTCGGCACTTTGATTTTCTATTTTGCAGTAGATTAGCTGCACTTCTCCTTCCTTTTGTACCCCTCTTAGCATATAAAACTTTATCTTGAAGTGTTTTGTTTTGCCATGGAACACTGGATTATTGGCAATTGAAATTGCAGCTTGGTTGTCCACAAATATCTGTGTGCTTTCTTCTTGATCCATATGCAAATTTGTCATGAGTTTCTTGATCTAAAGGGCTTGATTCACAGTAGCAGTAGCAGTATCAGTTACATATTCTGCTTCTGCTATGGATTGAGCTCTGACTTCTTGTTTCTTAAAACACCATGAGAAAATTCTAGAACTAAGGCTAAAACAGTAACCTGAGATGCTTTTTATATCATCAACACATCCAGCCCAATCACTATCAAAATAACCATGGAGATTGGAATTTTTAACTTGATTGATCCTTATTTCATAATCAATTGTCCCCTTAACATATCTAAGAATTCTTTTTGCTGCTTGAAAATGAATTTCACTAGCACAGTGCATGTACCTTGATAGCAAACTCACTGCATGCATAATATCTGGCCTGCTTGCAGTCAAATACATCAAGCAGCCTATTAGGCTTCTATACAGCCTTTCATCAACCTTTTCAACTTCATCTTCTCTACAAAACTTCTCCTTTTGATTCATTGGATTTGCATTTTGCTTTCACTCTTCCATGTTGAACTTCTTAAGGAATTCCTTTGCATAACTTTGCTGGCATAGAAATATTTCATTTTGCTTTTGTTGTACTTGCATACTAGGAAAGAATGTCATCCTCCCAAGGTCTGTCATTCCAGAGACATCTTTCATTTCTTCTTTAAACTTATCAATCCACTCCTTGCTACTTCCTGTAACAAGCAAATGTTCAACATACACTGATACCACAAGTATTTCATTATCAACCTTCTTGATGTATAAAGTAAATTACTCAAACTCTTTTCAAAGCCTAAGTTTACCAAGTGTGCATCAATTATGTTGTACAAGATCTTGGTGCCTATTCAAGCCATACAAGGCCTTTTTCAGTTGATATACCTTCTCCTCTTGTCCTTGAACGACAAATCCTTTAGGTTACTTCACGAAAATTTCTTCCTACAAGTATCCATTCAGAAAGGCTGACTTGACATCCATTTGATGTATAACCCAGTCCTTTTGTGCAACAAGGACCTGAAACGTTCTTATGGTATCCAACCTGGAAACTGGGGCAAAAGTTTCAAAGAAATCTACCCTGACCATCTGGGCATATCCCTTGACAACAAGCCTTGCCTTATACTTGTTCACAGAACCATCAGGGTTAAGCTTGATCCTGTGAACACATTTGACTGCTATAGCTTTCTTATGTTTACGTTTATCCACCAACTCCAATGTCTAGTTCTTTTCAATCATCTTGAGCTCCTCCTTCATTGCAACTATCCATTTCTGATCAGTTGCTGCTTCTTCATATCCTGCAGGCTCTGTTACAGCAACATTACACCTCTGATAAATGTTAGAGAGTGATCTGGTTCCTCTAACAGGTTCTTCATCCACATCATCATTCTCTCCCTGTTACTCAAGCTTCTTGTCATTCTCCCAGCTCCAGTTGTCTAGTTCAAGGAATTGGACATCCCTGTTGACTATTACTTTTTTGCTTTGTGGTAAGTAGATCTTGTAGGCCTTTGAAACTGAGCTATGGCCTACAAAGATCTCATATTCTACTTTCTTGTCCAATTTGTCTCTCTTAACCTGAGGAATATAAGAGAAGCACAAGCAACCAAATGTCTTCAGATTAAGCAACTTTGGTTTGTAGTCATATCATACTTCAAATGGAGTCATTTTTTGCAAAGCTTTTATTTGTAATCTGTTTAGCAGAAAGATTGTTGTGTTTGCAGCCTTAGCCTAGAACTTCTTTGGTAGCCCTTTGTCATGAAGCAAATGCCTAGTCATTTCCATAATAATCTTGTTTTTCCTTTCCACAACACCATTCTGCTAAGGATTGTAAGGTGCAGTCTACTGGTGTTCAATGCCTGAATCTCCACAAAATTTGTTAAAATTTTCAGTGGTATATTTAGTTCCATTATCAGACCTAATCAGCTGCATTTTGCATACACTTTGAATTTCCACCCAAGCTTTAAACTTCCAAAAGATGTCAGCAACCTCAAATTTAAGCTTCATAAAATAAATTCAGCACATTCTTATGTGATCGTCAATAAAAGCAATATAATACTTATTGTCATTCAATAATGGTGTTTTCATAGGTCCTCCCACATCTGTATATATTAATTGTAGCTTCTGTGTAGCCCTCCAGGCCTTGTTTTGTGAAAAAGAGAGCCTTGTCTGCTTCCCATACTGACAAGCAGCACATGTAAAAAGCTCCTCCTCTAATTCAGGTAAGCCTTCCATAAGACTGTTCTTCTTCATGAAGAGTAGAGTGACATAATGGAAATGCCCCAATCTCTGGTGCCAAATCACTGCATTGCTATCTTCATTATGTATTGCAGCCTGTTCCTTTTTCATCAAATCCAAGGCAAAGCTTTTGCCTTTCATTTGAACTCTGAACAACTCTCTGCCTTTTGCACCTTTAATTATGCAGTTTTTGTCTTCAAACAGCACCTTATAGCCTTTTTCCAACAACTGAGCAACACTCAAAAGGTTTTGATTAATTTCAAGAATATATACAATATCAGAAATTAATTTCAAACCTGTGTAGCCTTCAATTGTCACTGTTCCTTTGCGTATTACTGCAATGTGTGCTCCATTTCCAATTTTGACTTTAGAGATGATAGTTTTGTCAAGCTATTTGAAGAGCTCTGATAATATGTCATGTGGTTTGTACAATCACTACTTATAAGCCAGTTTTCGGTGAAGTTGTTGGTGTCAAAGCATGATACCACAAACAACTGCTCCTTTTGAGGTTGATCCTCAGTAGCCTTGGCTTCTCCTTGTTGCTGTTGAGACTTGCATATTCTTTCCATGTGCCCTAACTGACCACAATTGTGACATCTTGCATCTGGCCTCCACCAACACCTTTTTTTTTTTTTTTGGATGATTGGTGTGTTTGCAGTACAAACAAGGTGGAAAGATTTGAGTGTTATTGCTTTGGTTATTGTTTTTGTTATTTCCAAAGCCTCCGGGTTGCTGTTGTTATTCTACATTTTTTCTTGTTCTTGCCACCATTGTTCTATGATTTGGCATGAAAAGATCCCTCTACAAATCCTTTGTGCATCATAAGCCTCATTTGTTCCTATGCCTATAGTGCTTTCAACAATTCTGCCAAGGTGATGCTTGACAGATCTTTTGAGTTTTCCAAATATGCAATTGTAGCCTCGAACTTTTTAGGAATTCTGACTAGGATCTTTTGAACTATTCTAGAATGAAAAATCAGTACCAAGGAGTCTTACTTTGTTAACAATGCCAATGAGTCTCTCAAAGTATTCCTTAATTGTTTCTGATTCTTTCAAATTTCTTTGGCTATTTTTTAGTGTTATTATTCTGGTAAAAATGATGGGTGAGGGTGAGACAGCTGCAAACAAGGTTGCTTTGGCTTTTGATTTTCTTTGCTTCCTTTCCTTGTGAGTTTTGATTTGTGTAAGGGTTGGATTGTCTGGCAGAGGTGGAACTTCATATTTTTGTTCAACAACTTCCCACATATCATCGGCATAGTGGTGAATGAAAGTTTTAAATTCATTTTGAATAGGTTGTGGGTTTTTTTTGTTTGTGCAGGGATAGGTGATAAGTGTTTAGGAATTATGTTTGGGCTCCCTCAAATTTACAGGTCCCTCAAGATATAGTTCTAATACCAATTTGTTGGTTATTTAGAAAACCAAAATGCAAAGATAACAAGAGATATTTTTGAGATTGCAGAACTCTTCATTTTATTGAGCAATTAAACATCTATTTATATGATAATAAAAACTGAATTGCAGAAAAATCTGCTACATGTTGAACATTTTAAGTAAGTGTCTAAAAAATAACATAATGTGATGGTCATAATCCTAACAGTCATTTTGACTTCTTTATCTTCTAAGAAATTAGAACAAAGAAAACAAATTTTATTTACAATTTCATGAGCCATGCCAGTCAACACACCTTGTAACGTTTTTATGGTTGCAGATGAAAACTCACATGTCTTGAGTTGGGAAAAGAGACTTCAAATAGCAATTGATGCTGCGCACGGTCCGTATATATTTGATTTTCAAGAGGCCTGTGCCCCTTCTTTGTTGTATTTAAGGAAGTTTTACTTTCTTTCTCTTCTGAGGTTTACATTTTACTAATTTCCTCAGTGATGTGATTTTGCCTTTGTTAAATTATTTTCGCCTTATTTGTGCTTGAAGGTTTTCAACGGTGTTTGATGAATATGTTATATTCTGATTAATAGGGTTGGAGTACCTGCATCATGGATGCAAGCCACCCATAATACATAGAGATGTGAAGACAGCTAATATTTTAATAAGTGAAAACTTGGAAGCCAAGATAGCAGATTTTGGCCTCTCCAAGGTGTTTCAGAATGATGAGAGATTTGTAGAAACTGGAGTGGTGAGTCAGAGTGATGACAGAAATGCAGCATCTACTGTCATGGGCACCACTGGGTACCTTGACCCAGAGTATGTGCCCTTCCTCTAGCTTCATTTTTCTTTGGTTTATAAAAGTTTACATTACATTGGAAGTTAACTCATAAAGACCAACAGTTACGTGAATTTGCTAATTGACACCAGCAATGTTGTTCATTTGTTCAGGTACTGCATTTTACGGAAGTTGAATGAGAAAAGTGACATTTATAGCTTTGGAATAGTTATATTGGAGCTAATCACAGGTCAACCTGCAGTGATAAAAGGGGAGGAAATAATGCACATAGTTGAGTGGGTAAGACCTGAGCTTGAAAAAGGTGATTTGAGCAGAATTGTAGATCCAAAGCTGCAAGGCAAGTTTGATGCAAGCTCTGTCAGGAAAGCTTTTGGAATAGCAATGGCATGCATCGCATCACCCTCCATCAATAGACCTACAATGAGTGCTGTGTTGGCAGAGTTGAAACAGTGCTTGAAAAAGGATTTGCCTAGTCATAGTGAAACTTTTGTGGTGCCAGGGCTGGTCTACAGTGAATTATGTAGTTCGTCTGAAGTATACTCCTTGGACACAGATTCTATCACCTACCCTTTCGCAAGGTAATGCAAATATATATGAATCAATTCACTGGGATTTTTGGACATGTAAATCAATGGGATGTATGTTGTTCTATTTTATAAATACAGCAAAAGATGTAACTTTTATACTTTGTCTCTTGAAAGAAAGTTAACTTCTGCCTTATTTAAGTGATAATATTGTCAAAGCTAATTTGAATCGTTTAGAGCTGTCAGACACCTGCAGAATCTCAAGGTCATATTACTGTTAGAAACAAGTAATGAAATTATCATATCAGAGATAATGTAAATGTTAGTGACTATATATTTTTTTAGGCAAAAACCATTTTGATTGAATGGCATTGACCAAAAAGTAAGTAAGTGTTCTCTTCTGACCAAAGAGAGTACACATTGAATTTCAAAGTGAGAATGAACGAAAAAAGGACATCAGAGATTTAACCTTGATTTATAAGGTCTCGCTATGTGTTATGTATGTATTTCTTTCTAGACATTATTCCAATTATATATTAGACTTTGAACTATCACCAAATATGTTTTCCCAATTCTACTTTCTTCGATTTCTAATCCATACCCCACGAAAGATTATCAGTTTGACTTGTCTGTGCTAAAGTTATTCAATCAAACTGACCATTCCATAGATATTTTTTGATTTAAAGTTTTGTATCGTGCTAAAATGGTGCTGCCTCGGAATTTGATAGATTTCTCTGTACTTGTCCTTCCCTATAATCCGGTCTTGGTAAAAAAATTTAAAATGATTTGTGGCGAATAATAATTTAGATTCCCTGGGAACTGCAAGACAAAATTATCAGTGAGAGTTTGTAGAATGAAAGAGAAAGGCAGGCAGCTGGGGACTAGAAGATGACAAGCGTAGAAGTGGGCTAGCTATTCTTTATGTCATTCTCCCTGCCATTTTGTAGCCCAAGACACCCAACTCTACTCATGCTCCTTCCATGAAATTGCAAATAGTATCTAGTTCCAATTTGAATTCCATTCCCTATGGAGAATGAAAACAAACCAAATATTCCCTTTGAAGAAAAATCAAATTTATTCTTATTCTCTTGAAAATCGAGTAAGAAGGGAATCTCAGAGTATGCACTTGATATATAATATAATGTACAGTAAACTCCACTGAGTGTGAGGCATCAATCCAAACCAAAGCACAAGAAAGTGGTGGTGGGGATTCTGTCCTTAGAGATAATATCACCAAATTTCATATTATGTTTTAGGGTGACATGTGATGAACTTAGACAAAATGTTTATTTTTTTAGTCAATTCCATCGCAATCTTATCTCCAAATTGCAACAACCTCCATGATCTTGTCTGTTGTTGTTAACTGCCATTAATATGTAATATAATAATTCTGAAACCCAAGATCTCTTCTGTTGGCACACAGCCAGCACTCTTCCCTAAGCTCTGGGGGATTTCCAAACTAAGCGACCTTAATTAATCTCAAGTTCCATTTTGTTCTTGCCTTATCTTTTGGTTGACTTCATTATATTGTATTATATTATATTGTCAAAAATACAAATTATCTCTTTTTAATTTTAAAATAATTATATTTAATCCCCTTAAATTATTAACTCCTATAATTAATTCTATTCAACTTTAAATAAGTGATAAATTATATTTATATTAAACCTTTTTCTATAGTTCCAGAATAATCTAAATATTATGTTATATTGAAATGAAGACAAAAATATAAAAATCATGATAATAAATTTTTACTTATATTAGACAAATAAATCACGTTAAAATGATCAAAATATTTTTTAAAATAAAATAAATTTGAAAAAATGATATACAAATCAAATTAATCCCAAATTTAAGCCATAAAATCTTTACATTATACTTAATTTTTTATAAAATTTTATGTCATATCACTCATGTTTATTCTCTCAAATCACTCACTAAATCTATATTAGATATTATGTACAACTATCCTAAAATTAAAAGGAATTGATTATAAGAATTAATAATTTGTGAATATTAAATATAAATACCCAAAGTTGAAGATATAATTTGCCTTTTTTTTTCCTATTATATTATATTAATACTGACTAAAAAAATTCTTCATTTGTGTTTGTGAGATCTCAAGGTGTATTAAATTCCAGCAATTAATGATTATTATTGTAAGGAGTTTAGCAGAAACAACATTTACTTTGTATCAACCCAAAATAACTCGTCCTCTATACATCAATTAATTAATGGTCTTTAATTACAATTGCGTCAATTTATGATTTGGAATTTCTTAGTCAGATTTCATATTGTGCTTCAAGTTGGCATTTTAATTGTGTCATAAATACAATGTAGAAAAGTCTAATGCTTACGAAACTACTTTTGACAAAACTGCAAATGAATGAAAGTCCAATTCCTCTGCCGGAAGCAAACATGTAATTTCCCTTTCAATATAATATGACTTGTTCCACTCTCCACTTGACGTAACGGATAATGTTTAAGAACTATTCAACATTTGATTTATACAGTTCCTTAGCCAAGTAGACAATGCAAATTAATATACAAAATACAAATACTTCAATTAATCTAACACCAAATCAATGCAACTCAAACAAAAACAATTTTAATTCATTCAATCCAAACTTTTTATAAAAATATTTCTCATTCTTTTCATGACAACCCATATTTGATTTCACTAAAAAATAATTTCAAAATATTAAATGTCTATAAAATTTAATAGTATGAGAAACAAAATAATAATATTTTGATAAAAGTTTTTAGTTCTTTTTTAGGTTTTAATGTCATAACATCTTGATTTAAACTCTGGCTGGCATTACATGTGTTTTATGTTAATTGAAATAAACTAATAAATTTATATTACGTTTGACTTAATTTTTAAAATAAAATTTTTTTTATTATAACAAAGTTTACTAATGAATTACATTCGTCAATTGTTTTAGGGAGAAATAGAAACTTTCCTCTTTAATTTTAGAATAATTATATTTAATGTCTATAATTATTGATTTTTATAATTATTCTTAAATTTATTCATAAATTACAAATTATACTCACATAAAAAAAAATTTAATAATTTCAGAAAAAATTTAAACATTTTATTACATCAACGTGAAAATTAAAATATAAGGATCGTGATCACACACTTTCCTATTTATACTAGACAAATAAATTATGTTAAAATAATTAAAATATTCCTAAAACAAAAAAAAATAGAAAAAAATAATAGTTATATACCTTTCTATTTGCATGGGATAAATAAATCATGTCAAAATAATCAAATATTTTAAAAATAAAAAAATAGTATATAAATCATATTATTTCCAAATTTTAGCAAGATCTTCACCCTCTATTTGATTTTTTTTAAATTTCATGTCAAATCAAATACAATTATTTAATTTTAAAAGTAATTATAATAATTAATAAAGGTGAATGTTAAATAATTTACATTTATCTAATTTAGGGCTAAACAACTTCTTAACATTAATTAACATGAAGTCATCTATAATAAATTATGATTATTTTCTTAGTTCCAATTATATATATATATATATATATATTTGAAAAGGTTACGAACAGAGCAGTGGAATTTAGCCCCAGCATAGCAAAGATGAAGATCAACTCAAAAGTAAATCCTTAAAGAAGTGATACATTTACGTTCTTTTTTTTTTTTTTTTTTTTTTTTTTTTTGCAATTTAGCCCCAGCATAGGACAGATGAGATGAACTCAACTGTAAATCCTTAAAAAATTCGTACATTTACGTCTTTTTGTTTTCAGTAAAATATTCTGACCACTCATCAATTTATACTTAATCAAACAAACCTTTTTTTTCAATTTTAATTAAAAGGATTTAATTCTTATCGATTCACCTATTTTATAATTTTATTTTATATAATTATATTCTAAAATTTAAAATAATTTATAATTATTATCATTAACTAATATCAAATCTAATTAATAAAATTATATATTTTTATTAAACTATATATTATTATTTTATTTTTATTAATTTATATACTATGTTTATTTTATCAAAATTTATTTATTAATTATTAATTATCATATAAAAAATTTATTTTCTTTATTTTTCTTTAGAAGAAGAAAAATAAATCTATGTAATAATAAGGATTAAAAAGATTAAATTTTTTTTCTTAAAATCATTGATAAAGAATAATAAATGAACTAACAAAAAATTTTAATTAAATTTTGAGTTGATTTTTATTATTTAGATTTAATACATATTAATTATAGGATTTAATTACAAATTTTTAAATTTTAAAATATAATTATAAAAAATGAAATTATAAAAATAAATTATAAATTTAATGAAATTATAAGATCTAAAATTTTTATTAAATTATAAAAATATGATAGAATATGAAATGACAGTAATACCCCTAGAAACTAAATTCAGTCTCTTTTGTTTCTTCAGGGAAGTAGCATCCCTCAAAATCCCCTCCTCCACTTTCCTATTTTCTTCAGTTGAATTTATAAATTCCATTGATTGATGGGGATGGGTAATGTCCATCCAAATCACAGCGTTAAACACAAAATCATTTGGACTAGAATTGGAGAAAAAAAGGGTTGAGTATTAACAAAAATTGTGAATTTGCAGTCTTTTTTTCAGAAGAGAAGCTTCAGAAGGCTGTTTGATGTCCGCCATGGTATTGCTCATTTACGGTTCCTCCTTCTAGACAAGAGCACCAAATCCAAGAACCTCTCAACACAGAATCTCTCGTCACTCAAGTCCTGTATTGCTCTTCTTCAAGTAGATGTGTTCGAATCTGACACATTGCCAGCTATTACAACAAGGTACGAATCGTTCAAATATGGACTTGCAGGGAAGGGGTGTGATGAAATTCCCCATAGAACTCTGGATTCGCCAATGATATGAAAGGGGGGTAATTTAGACACAGTAGTGGAATTTTGAAGATTGACTAAAACACAGCGTGAAAGTCAGCATTTCTGTTCCATGTTAACATTTGTTTAGATGTACAGGAGGTCTATATATTTTAGAACATGGAATGACCTTAACATCTGTTTAGATGCAGAGGAGGTTTCTATGAATTTCAGATCTAGATGGAAAAACCTCGTAATTTCACTGAAATTTAAGAAGGCCAAAGTATTTTTCTTAAAGGATCTTACAGTAAAATTAATTGTAAAATCCTCACAAATGAATGCGAGTTGAACGATGGCATTAGTGTAAAATCCCAAGATCAGGATCAAAGTGTTACATCACCGAAAACAAAGCCTTGGCTTAGCAAGTCAGTGGAGAAAACGACAAACAACCCATGATTCTCGATGGAAAAAGCAGGATGAGCAAGAGCCGTCTGTCCGAAGACATCTCAAGTACCGTCTGCTTTGCCTTTTGATCTTTTGGCATCCGTGTTATACAATAAAAATGGGATTGGATCATAACAAACAATTGGTTTACCTCTATATGTATTGGAAATTTTACACACAGCATCTTCCACAGGACTTGCACCAACTGTTCATTAGCATGCTCCCGTCAAATATTACCCACCTTGGAATTACGAGGAACATCATCCACAAATTTGATAAATATATAGATAAAAAAGATGGGAGTTTTCATCCTACATATCAGCAATTTGTACATCAATTAGAATAAAGAGTGATAATAGCCACAATAGTTAATACATGGGATTAATCTACCTATACAAAAGCTTAAGCTAATTTTTTTTAGAAGATTTATCTTCCAAATCAATACTTGGAGTTCTCTTGATTTTCCAAGAAAATTCCCCCAAAATAGACACTAATCTACTCGTCACCCATACCTAAACATCAAAATTTTTACACGAGAAGCTTCACCTTGTTGCTGCTTTCAAAATAAATCTTTGTTCTTATCCGCTTCGTACCCTCCATTCTATTCACAGTGAGAGGAAAAGCAGGCATGAACCAAATAACCCAAAATAGAATCAAAGAGGCAATCATCTAGAAACAGCCGAGGCCGAGCCACATGGCTCCCCTTCACTTCACCAGCTCAGAAACCCACCCAACATCCGGAGCTCCACCTGATGTGCTCGGGCCGGATCGATCCAGCGAGTTCTCTTTGCTCAATTTCTCAAACATCTTCGCCCGAATATCCCTTCCAGATTCGACCCTTTCCATCACAGGCTCTTCCTGGCAAGTCTGATCCCAGAGATCAAAACAGCTAGCACCAGGACGTGTAGGCACCTGGGTCGGGGTAGAAGGAAGGCTACAGAAGGCGGGGCGAAGCACCGATCCCCTCGGGGACCCAAAACACGGAGACCCGATTTGAACATTCCGAGTAGTAGGTAGAGACTTGACTTTACCAAGCTGCAAATTCCTCAAAGAAGCCACCATCTCATTGATGGAGCTCGAACCAAGAGAACAACTTAGAGATTGCGTCATCGGCGACATGGGAGGTGACTCCGTAGTAGGAGTAGCCGGCGGGGAAAGCGATACCGGAGAAGACAGAAAAGGCAGCTTCTTTGCACAAGACGACTCAATCGCTTGCCTCAGAGGAGACCCATCATAGGAATCAGCCGTATTAGCGCTTCTGGGACTCTGCTGAGGCAGAACCCGTAGTTGCTCCGGTGTGTGAGCGAAGAAACACACCCTTCTCCTGCAATTGGTCCCATCTTTGCATGGCTGGGTACGGTAACGCGCCGGGTGAAGCCAACACTCAAAGACTCCGTGTGCAAACTCGCATGCATCACCCTTCTTGCAGTTCCCTTTGCGAAACTCTGGGCATGCTGTCCCTGAATAGTGATACCTCCTGGGGTCCCTCCGGCGAGCCTTTTCACCGGGATGGGCATAAGGACACTCTGTCCAATCATGTGACCTGCCACGTGCGCACCTCCTTACCTTAAACTCAAACATCCGGAAATGGTCGCATGAGAAGGCGTCGACCGGAAAATCAGATTCTCGACCCAGATGGTCAGAATCGGAGTCCATGTCGTTGTCGTTAGAGGGAAGATAACGTTGGAGTGCTGTCAGTGCTTCTTGTAAGTAATAGGGAGAGTAATCGGCACCGCTGGCATTGCCGTCGGAGTTGATGGAGACGCCGCTCACAGGGCAAGGTGAGTACGGATCAGCCATTGGATCATCGAAGCCCGGCCACGGAGGAACGTGAACAGTTGGATTGGGGCGATGAGTTTCTCCGACCATCATGGTGGTTGACGAAAAGGAGTAATGGTTGTTTTGGCTGTACGTGAACGTTTACAGGAAGTCCTGTCTGGTTAGCCCGGTTTATAAACCATCAAAGGCGTGGGATTTAACCGTGGTCAAGTTAACCTAACAATGGTTGGATTAAAAATGAAGGAACCGGATTTCGACCGCGGTTGAGTGGTAGGGTTTTGATTGGAACGAGAGGAAGAATTGAAGGATTATATATGACAGAAGGCGTTATAGGTGGCCACGTAATCAAGGTGAATCCACGTGATTTGTGGTGATTGGACGGTCATGTAACTAGAGAGACCAGGTTGTGTGTATATATAAGTGACGCCCCCAGTCTGCGGAAGGCGGTGGAGTCTGTGGTACATTAGATAATAAAAGCTTAGTGGAGAAGTAGCGGAATATGAATTGATTAGTGAACATAGAAGAGGAAATTTGGGAATGACAAGATTTAATAAAACCGATGGATTGTTTTTAAGGCACATAAAGAAGAGTTTTATTTTATTTTAATTGTACTATTTTACCAAGAAATCAACCTAACGTATTTATCTACAAACATGATGAAGCTATATAGAACATTAACAATTGAATCAAGAGAAAAAGTTCACTTTTATTCTCTATTCATGACATTTTTTATTTAATTCTTTTTTATCTTTCTTAAATTTATTATATAATTTTAATTATTTATTTACATTTATAATTATCTATTTACACTCCTAATTAATATCAAATAATTTCATTCTTAATTCTTTTCTAATAAACACTTTTTATATTTTTATGTACTATAAACCTATATATATATTATCAGAAGATAAGAAAAGATGGATAAACATCCAATTGAGTTTGAAAGTACAAGTGTTGATAAGATTCCTCTTCTTATGCTTAGTTTTCTGGTTTGGAATATTTTTTTAAGAAATTAATTTTATTTTATTTCAATAGAATTCATTTTATATTATTTAAAAATATATTATATTATTTAAAAATTATATTAAAAATAATAATTTTAATTAAAAAATAAATTTTAATGATATCATAATAAATAAAATATTAGAATAAGAATGAAGTATATGATATAATATGTGTTTTAGACAAAATAAAATAATTAAAATTTTTGATAAATTTGATGGATTTTATAATAATATAAATGTGATTAAAATAAGAATTACCAATGAAATGAATTGAAATAAAATATATTTAACTTAAATTTAATATTTTTTTAATCAAAATTTAAGTAAATTTTATATTACAAATTCTTATATTCATAAAATTAATTTATGTTCAATTGATTTTAATTATAATTATTAATCAAATTTATTAATTCTCTTAATTATTAAACACCAATATATTTATAGAAATGATGAAGATAAGGAAGAGTAGAATCTAAATGAGGTAAGAGAGTCTCTGATAGAGAAAGAAAATAGAAAGAATGAAAGAAAATAAAGATGAATCTAGTATTAGAGATATAGAAAAGATAAGAGTAGAGAGAGAGAAAGAAGAAAAAAAATATGATAAAAGAAAATTATGTAATATAAATTAATTTTGATATAAAAATTTAAATTGAAAGTAAAATTAATTTTTTATTGACAATAATCTAAACACTAATTTTTATTAATCAATTTTTTTATTCATTGCAACCGAAAAAGAAAAGAAAAAAGCAAATAGTTTAATGAAAAAACGTTTTCATCTCATACACATGGACGGTAGGATCTAAAACGAGAAACAATTTTGTAAGATTAAATATATATAGAAAGAAAGGTTGGTTAGAGAAACAATGACTTGGTGGGAAGTCACGTGAGAAGCCGAGTAGGGTAAGGAGGATGCCATAAAATCAGAGGGACGCATACATGGGCTTTGGTCAAGAGACGGGACGGGATAACCCTTCACTTACTCTCCGACAAAAAATCAGCAGCTGCTTCCGTACCGTAAAAAATCTTTGATTCTGACTTATGTACGGAGGATTTCCATTTGACCATACACGTGTTTTTGTCGTCTTCTTACCCTAATGCCACGCTATTCTTAGATCTACGTGGCATCTTCTTCTTTAATATCCTTCTCGAGATATGCGTGCTTCTGTTCTAACTCTTTCCATCACTTTATTTTTGTGTTTTTTTCCTTTGTTGACCATCTTGATATTATCGTGCAGTTGGAAAGTGAGAAATCCTAGTTTTTTTTCCTAAAATACCAGATTTTTCTTACTTTAAAGAAGATACTCATATAGCCCATACCCTCCCATCCCACTTGATTTTTATTTTTTATTTTCACTCGAGAATTCGATATGTGGATTTTACGTACATGAGTTGGATGGATTACTACTCACCTTTCTTATAAAAGAAATATTTATCAGATCATATAATTCAAAATAAAAATATTTTAAATTATGATGGATCCATTAATTTAAAAAAAATAATTAAATAGATTTAAATTTAGATTTAATAAGATAACATACAATGATATGTAATAAAATAGCGACTTGCAAGTTTCAAATATAAGACAATTGATATTCAAATTACCAACAATTCTTAAAATTTCAATTATATGGTTATAATCAAATTTAATAATCTTTTAGCCAATATTCCACAAATCTCACCTATAAAAAAAAGTAAATGACATACTCTAAAATAAAAATATATTTAACTATAATTAATTGACTAGTTCAAAAGACAAATGAGTATGTCTAATGTCACGTTCCAATCCACGAAATGTGATCAGCGTAGAAGGTCACTATCAAGAAACCCTTTTCATCAGAAAACTTCTTACAAACCTTACAATGCAATTAACATACTAATGATTCACTATTTCATCAATTCATGATGAAATATTTAAATATTAAATTCTAACAAAAATTTGACAGTTTCCTCTGTTTTTTAGATAACTGATCACAAGATCTGTACAATAGTACAAGGGCTACACGTCCACCACAATTTATATAACATCATAGTAATGTACAATGGCTCATACTATACAATTTACATCCTACTGGACATCCAACAATCATACACAATACATGCATACACAATCTTACCAACTGTCATTGATTTTCTATCATTTTATATATTTATTCTCCATAAGAAGATCCACCCAAGTCAATAATAGATCCTGTATTAGTGTAAGATAAAAGAGTAGAAAAAGAATCTAGAACTCTGAAAAATAGGGAACGGAAAGAGGTGAGTTTCATAGAAACTCAGTAAGTAAATAATCCTATAATCATTAAAAATCCAATTTAAAAATCATGTTCAAATATATATATATATATGTAGTTGTGAAAATATGCTTACCCATTTAGATATCATAACTTCACATCAAGTTTGGAAGCTTCATTTATTAAAATAATTAAACAATTGTAATGTAACATTTAACAAAAACAAAACATACAACAATACATGATATTAAAGAAAATATCCATCACAAGGTGAACATAAAAAAAAATATTCAATAAGTTTTATAAGATATAATAATGCATGTACAAAACAAACAACTGAAACCCTAAGAAGAAATTTCCAAAGGTAACCATATATCATAAATATAACTCCACCACCACTCCAATCCACTCATCTCACCTATATCCATTCATCTCGCTCGTATCCAATCATCTCGCCTGTATGATGCTTTGTTCACAAGTGCACTTAAGGGTTATTAATAAATTTCTCAATAGGTCTAGTTTCTCAAACCAATGATATAAAGATATCATATGACATAAGAATATTATTTCGGATAAGCAATGTTTATTAAAACATATATAAACCTCTTAAAGTATTTACATATTCATTTATCACATGAAAAATAAAATCATCAATTTCAATGAGACAAATCAAGTGGAAAATGCATATTTATCATGATAAATCATTTTCCAACACATACACAATATACAATAGGTTTTCACAGCCACATAAATACATATGAAAATCTTATTATTTAAAAGGATTTATAATATTGTATATAATAAAATTATTTTATATTTATACATGAAATCATTAAGTGAGGAGGATTATTCACTCACCTTAGACACCCTTGGAAGCTAAATCAGCTAACTTAGGTTTTTCAGTTGAAGCTTTAGAAATTAGATGTTGGTGAGCTTGTTTAGTCCAAAAGAATATATCTACATCGAATCCACAAGAAAAATTCTAACTTTCATCAATTTTGAAAATAGGAGTTCAACTAAATCTAATTGGAAAGTTAATGTAGGTAAGCTATAAAATAAATCTTTTATTCAATGATTACTCATTGGAGTCCGAAGTACCAGTGGCCAGCTCACCGCTGGTAGAAGCTTTGCCAGTAAGCTATCTCACGGTGCTGGTCGAACCAGCCAACTGGAGATGAAGATGAACGCGCCAATGAGCCGCTATGCGTTATGCCGAATTAAAGAGTAGAGACGTTGGAGAAAAGATGTAACACCTCAAAAATAAAAAAAATAATATTTAAGGAAAGGACAAAAGTGAAATCTTCGTAAGGACTAAATCAAAAAAATTTCATTTTGGGCGGGCTTATCTTAAGTCGGCGAAAAGTCTAGGGACTAAAATGTAATTTTTTCCATTTGTCTTTATGTATATATATTTTCTATAGGCCTGTTTCTTCTTCCAGGCCATTTCTCGAAGCTTCCATCCCTCTGTAGCTCGGCCATCCGACGCCAGCTTCCTTCAACTTTGGCTCCGTCGTTACCAGCTAGCAGATTTCGGCCGGCAATCCAACTCCTTCTTCTCTGGCCCCCTCTCTCTCTCTCTTCGTTCAGCTAGCAAAGTTTCCCTTCCCCTGTTTTGCGTAACGTCACCGACTTCTCCTCCCTCTATTTCTTGTCGTCCAACGAGTTAGTCGTCAGTCTCCCTTTGTCGATCACCTCCCTGTCCTTTCCCTAGCACCGTTCAACCTCTTCCTTGAGCACGAGAATTCAGTTCTTCCTCTGACCCCCTGTTGTACAGTAGATTATCGGCTTCATTTCTCCTTCACCCTGACAAACTCCAGCCACTCACCGGTCTTCCTTTTCTGATTGGCCACCTCCTCTTTCCTCCAGCAACTCTTCGCAATGGCCAGCTATGGCAGCTTTCTCCAACTCCCCTGTTAGGTGCTGTATGCCCAGAGGTGTGATATGGCCATTCGGCGGCACTCTAGCCAGCGGTGAGCTGCCAATTAGTACTTTGGAACTTGATGAGCATTCCTAGATCGTTAATTTTATTCCGTAGTAATTGTGCAGTTAGATGTCAAGTTATTTGTGTAGAAACCCTATGGTGTGGTGTTGTTGAAAATTAAAATCTTGCTGTTAATCTGCTACAGAAACGTCACCATAATTGCATTGTGAATGTCAGAATTCCAATTATGGGGTCACAATAGAAATTCTTAGTAGACGGTTCAGAGTGTTTAAGGTGAGTGAACTTTCCCCTTCTCACTTAAGGATCCCATATAAAATTATAGTATAACTTTATTATATGAAATATTATAAGTTCTTTTTAAACAATGAGATTTTCATGAATATTAATGTGAATTTGAAAGTATATTATATGTTGAATGTGTACTAAAAATGATTTGCTGTGTTAAAGTTTTGTATTACCATTTTACTTTATATTACTGAAATTGATGATATTATTTTTCTACTTGATTGGATATGAAAATGCATTAATTGGTTTGTGTATGTTTTAATAAATGTTGCTCAGCCGATTGATAAATTTCTTGCCATATAAATGTGTTTTTAAATGTTGATTTGAAGTACTACAACTATTATGAAATTTTCTTGGTAACCCTTAGAATATGTGAATTACCCGGGCAAGAGTGGATAAGGTAGGAAATGTAGGGGTATGTACTCAAGTGCATTTAGGGATATGAAATCGCTCAGGTAGGAGTGGATAAGGTGAGAAATGTACGGATGAATATAAATGTTCATAAGCATCCGGCAGACGTGATGAATGGCTTATGATGATGAGTATGCTTATATTCTAATGGTTACCTTTTGGAATATATTCTTGTGAAAATTCACTTGCATGATTTTCAATAATGAGTTTTAATGAAATTTTAAAAAGTTATTGGTTTTCTCCCTTATTTACTATTACTTTGTTGAATATCATGTTTTCCATTATATAACTTTCTTACTGCATTATAATTTTTAACTGTGTATTGATATTATGGTTACAAAATGGGTAACTACACCTGCACGACTATATTCATACTTACTTGTATTTTCAAACATGATTTTCAAATGGGATTATTGGGTGATTCTTGGAATTGTTTACTCACTAAGTTTCCTAGAAACTCATTCTCTCTATTTTCATATTTTTCAGAGTCATAAGCCCTTCCCAGCCTTCCTATTCCGTAGACCATCATCTGCAGAGATTGAAAGGTATGAAAATGGTAATGTGACTTGGCAATTGGATAGAAATACATATTGCATTAAGTTTGTGATTAAGCCCTGGATGCTCAGTAGGTTTTTATTGTTTAGTCTAAGCCAATGTGTGTCTGTTTATTTGTTGTACATATTGTGATGGGCATGTAGCCCTTGTCATTATTGAGAATGCCATGTGCCAGGCTGTCCAAAATACAGAGAAAGTTTTGCGAATTTTCGATAGAGATAATAATATTTACACTTGTTTGTTAAATACTTTATATGCATTTGTGTGACATATGCACTATCAGGCTTAAGGTAGGTTTCCTATGGGTGACCTTCTACATCAGTTATGTGTCTAGGGTTAGGGCGTGACAAAAGAGCTTGCCGACTGGATCATGTTGGATGGCGACGGCAAGCCGAAGAAAAAGAAGATTAACGGAGTGCAACAGCTAAGCAGGGACACTTCGGCCATGACCCACTAGAAGATGAGGAAGACGCCGAAGAAAGGGAGGAAGGACAGAGGATTGCTGGACACTCATCGGACGGTGACAATGAGCCGAGATGCTGCCATTCGTCGGAGCTTTCTCACGGAAGCCGTGGAGAAGCCTTGGGAAAAATCTGGAACGCACTGGAGAAAAAGACTGGCTGAGGAAATTTTATAAATAAAATGAAATAATTTGATTCCAAAACTTTCTACCGATTTCAAATAGGTTCTTCTAAAATTACAATTCGGCCCTAATCAATTTTTTAAAAATTTTCACTTTTATCCTTCTGAAATATTTTATATATGTATTATTATTATTATTTGAGGCATTACATCCAAGTCCAATAAAATAACCTACAACAGTATGTAATAAACAAACCACATAAGTGTAATAGTTTAAAAAAATCATTTTAAACCATGATTATTCCAATGAACTAAAAACAGAGTTGCCAAAATATCAATTTATATATATTTGCTCTATCTAAATCAAGATATGCATCATTGATAAGGATTTTCATCTTCATTTTTATTTTACATTCGTTTATAAAATTATCGAATTAACTATTGAAGTGCTCATCATAACCTGTATTCTAGTTATTTATTTTCTCATTTTACAAATTCAAAAAATCTAAATTTATCATAAGAAAAATATATAAATTTTATAAAAATGAAGTCATTGGATTTTAGTATGTATTTTTCTAAACAAAGAATTTTATTCCATATCTAGAATAAAATATCTCATAAAATAGTTAATTAATGTTCCTTCTTTGTTTGATGAAATAGTAATATTAACCACAAAAGGCATCCAATGGACTTGATTAGCCTTACATGATTTATGCGAGAGGTTTTTGTATGTTTAAGATTACACACTAGCTATAATAATCTTAGTTGCGGTTTGACTAACACGAGAATTATTGGATTTTCTATGAGTTGAAGATCCTTAAACTTTTTTTTTATCGTTTTACTTAAAAGATAAATATAAATTGAGAAAATCCTACTTGTTTTCATTTTATAAATTTTTTGTCAAAGACTTATTTTTGAAGTCACACTTTTTCTCACTGGTGGCTGAGGATGAAAGCAGAGGTGAAGAAGAAGGGAGCAGGCGGTTATTAGTTGGAAATGGTCTCATATTTGATATATCCAAAGCCCCAAAACCATCAGTGAAAGAAACAATGGAGCACTTATTCCTTTACCCTTTGTCCGCATATATCAGAAGATAAGATTATGAAAATGAAGTTTTCTTGGATGATATGAAAAAATTAAAGGTAAAAGGATAAAGTGTCAAAAAGTATGATGGAATAACATTATTACATTGGATTAAAATAATTTTAACACGTAATGTAAATTTAATATGAACATTATGTATATATGCGTGAGAGGACAATAATATCTATAATTAATAATTTTATAATACAAAAATAAAAAATGTGCTAGGGTTTGAAAGAGTGTTTTTGAATATAAAACTATATTATTTTACACGTACTTACATAAAATAATATTATTTGATGCAATAATATTTTCTTTCTTTCATTTTTTTCACTTATTTTTAATCTAATTTTCAATTTATCCAAACAAAAAAAATGAAAAAAAAATAATATTTTCCACCTATTTTTGATTCATTCTTTTTGTCACTTTATCATTAGCTTCAGCCGTATGGTTTGCCTCAAATTTAGGAAAAAAAATTGAATAAAATAAAAAATGATCATAATTTAGAAAATAGAATTTTGAAGTAAAAAATGGCGAAGGATAATTGAGGAAGCAGATAGGAAGGTGAAGATTTATAAATCATAAATTGATATTTTGGGCGTTAAGTAGGCCAACAGCGACACGAATGGAAGAAAGCCTGTTTTGGGATAAGGATGGCGGGGGACCTTTTGGGAAATTAAATGAAAGTAAGCTGTCAACGTTGCAGAGATTTCCAAGATCTACGGATAAGATATTGTCAAAGTTCATTAATTAATTAATTAATATAAATAAAATAGAAAAGCTAATTAATTAAGTTTTTTAATCTTACGAAATTCACCTACTCTTAGATCAGAAAACGAGTAATGACATTAAATTTACTTAGTTTTATGTGACAAAGCCCAGGGAAAGGGAAAGGGTTAAATTTGTGATCGTTGATATATATGGTGTTGTGAATTTGATTCGGCTAAGGCTGGCTGGCCAGTAAACTAACATTAAGTATCAATTACGCAAACAATAAAGTTGATGTGATATCTAGCTAACTTTGTCGGCATTGTTCCTAACAGCCTATAATTTGAAATCTCGTATAATTCCAAATATGACATTTTAATAAATTTCCATCGACATTTCCAGAGACTTAGGCTATCTACATTTCTGCATTTTCTAGAATAGGAGAGACGCAATGTTTCCTGCAAATTCTGCTCTAACAAATATTTGGTAATTTCTCGTTCTGCTTTTTCCTTTTTTATTGAGAGAGATATCATCCAATTTCATTAAAAAAAAAATGTTATCATTTGGAAAATGGCTCAGAATCAGGAATTTATTAACTAAAATTGGGGCCCAAATGCACTCAACTTGGTGGTGAAGGAGATATGATAAGATATATTAATCGGACTATTTTAATATTTATGTTATAGAATAGACTATTGATAAGTGGATAGTCCAATCAAATGAAGGCCCAATTTGAGTTCAAATGGATCGGACTAATATTATGAAACCCACAGTATTAAGAAAGCAGGATGGGTCAATACAAAACTAGCAACTGCCCCGTAATACCATCAAATACCAATTGATAAGAATTTTTTATTAATCTTATAATAGCAGCCTACATACTTTTCCATCAATAATGAATAAAATTTCACATCACCGATAAATTAAATATAAGCTGTTGTTATCACATGCTAGTATCTATTTTAGTGTCTCTAAAAAGACACATACTTCTTCACTCTATTGACTTCTTCAACTACATAAACAGTGGTGATCACTTTCTTCCTCCTTGATGGGGCTTCTTGGCCAGTATAGGGTGAAAAAAAAAAGAATATATTCTCCAAATAGTATTGTTTCAAAATTATTTATATGAATGGTGTGTGTTTTTTTTTTAAAACATTATTTTCAACAACGTTTTCTGATTTTTTTTATTTTTTTTAAATTTTTTTGGTTTTAACAACTTTTTTTTTTACTTTTTTAAATAAAAAGTTAGAATTTCCAACCTTTTTATTTTTATTTATTTTTATTTTTTAAAATAAAAAATTAAAAAATAATAAAAATAAAAATAAAAAATAAAAAAATTTTAAAAAAATTCTAAAATTAAAAAAAATAAGAAAAATAAAATTAGTATAAAAATAACTAGAGAACATGTTACAATTAATTATATATTAATTAAAATTTTAATAGAAAATAAAATTTTATTATAAATAAAAAATTTAAATATTAAAATTTCAAAAATTAAATTTTTTATTTTTTGAAAAAAACAAAAATAAAAAAGAAAAAATGAATATTTTAGGAAAACGTTTTCCAACTTTTTCTATTTTTTGGTTTTTTTTCCTTATTTTTCTTTTAAAAGTAAGAAATAAAAAATATTTAAAAAAATAAAAAAAATAAAATCAGTGTAAAATAACTAGATAATATGTCATAATTAATTATATATTGACTAAATTTTTAATAAAAAATAAAAATTTTATTATGAATAAAAAATTTAAATATTAAATTTCAAAAAAATTAAATTTTTTATTTTTCTAAAAACAAAAAATAAAAAAACGAAAATAAAAAAAATAATTTTTTTGAGTAAAAAGAAAAATGAAAATAAAAAAGCTTTTCCAAATTTTTTTTCTTTTCATTTTTTATTTTTCTATTTTCTAAAAAATAAAAATTTAATTTTTTAAAATTTATTATTTATAATAAAATTTTATTTTTATTAAAATTTTAATCAATATATAATTGATTGTGATATATTATCTAGTAATTTTATACTAACTTTATTTTTTCTTCTTTTTCTATTTTTTTAAATTTTTTTGTGAAAACTTTTTTATTTTTTATTTTGTAAAAGAAAATAAAAAATAAAAAAATTAGAAAAAGTTTGGAAACGTTGGTGTTACCAATGTTTTTTCAAAAAATTTATCTTTTTTTAATTTTAATTTTTTTATTTTCTAAAAATAAAAAAATTATTTTTTTTAAATTTAATATTTAAATTTTTTATTTATGACAAAATTTTATTTTTATTAAAATTTTAATCAATATTTAATTAATTGTGAAATATTTTTTAGTTATTTTACACTAATTTTATTTTTTTAATTTTTAAATTTTTTTGAAAATTTATTTTTATTTTTATTTTTTAAGAAAAGAAAATAAAAAACAAAAAAAAGAAAAATTTGAGAAACGTTTTCCAAAAAAATTCATTTATTTTTATTTTTATTTTCTAAAAAATAAAAAATTTAAAATTTTTAAATTTAAATTTTTTTATTGATAATAAAAATTTTTTATTAAAATTTTAATCAATATATAATTAATTATGATATATTATCTAGTTATTTTATATTAATTTTATTTTTTATTTTTAAAAAATAAGAAAAAATAAATAAAAATAAAAAGGTTGGAATCGTTGGTATTACAAACGTTTTTCAATTTTGTATTTAAAAAAATAAAAAAGTTGGTAAACGTTAATGACACACCAATGTTTATAAAAAATAAAATAAAATAAAATAAATAGAAAATATTATTGAGAATAACGTTTTTTTTTTAAATACATCATCTGCGTAAATAATTTTGAAATAATTTCATTTGAGAAATATGTTTTTCTTTTCACCCCATACAAGGCAAATAGCCCCTTGATGGAGTGTACTCTTAACTCTTTTAGCAGTGATTTTATTCTATAATAATAATAATAATAATAATAATAATAATAATAATAATAATAATAATAATAATAATATATTTTTTAAAAAAATCTTATTATTCATCTCTATTAATCAATTATCTATTAATTATTAATATTTATTTGTGTAATAAATATAACTAGATACCTATTCTTTTTGTCTAATCGAAGCTTACAATAATAACTCTAAAGGAGATTAAGGAGCATTAGTCTATATAATTCCTTTCCCATTATCTTCTCTGCGTAACAATCGTTGCTAGTAAGATGATTAAAAATTACTCATCAAGCATTTACTTTAACCCCTAAGAATGCCTTTGCCTTTAATGGCTATTGGTTTTCATCAAGTATGAAAATTGATAAATATAAACTATATCTGTGTTTCTAATTTCGTTACAAAACATTTGAAATTCTTCATTGTAATCTGAGTCTATTTCTACTTCTCAGTAGTTGAAAATGATTTTTCATTATTTTAAAAAATCTCATGTATTTTATGATATTAACTTTTTTTCAGTTTCATTCATTGTGTAAAACTGGATGTTCATAGATTGATTTTGAAAGAGTTTGATGATGTAGATCAAAATCGTGAAGCTTAGTATTGGCAGAGTAGAAAAAGGTTAATATTTATCTTTTTTGTATTTGACTTTTTTATTTAACTTTTAGACTGTTTATACTCTTTGATTTAACATAGGATATTTTATCTCCTCCAAATTATTATTGGATATCTATTGTTTAGAAATGGATGTTTGAAATTGTAGTTCGAACCCCTATTATTAACAAGAACATGAAACCTACAATATAAACAATTGCAATACAATATACTTAATGATTTTGATAAGCTAAGCAACGGATTTATTGATTTTTTGTTATTTGTACGGAATTCAAAAGGCCTCATTGGTTGTTTCAATTTAGTATTCTAAATTTTTGGCTATTGATGAGATTCACCTTCATTGTCATCTTCTTTATTCAACTTTTTTTTGTTTATGATTTTTTATTTTCTCAAATAATGCTTCATTTCTTTAATTTAGTTATATTTAATTTGTATACAATCTATGACTTGATTGAATGCTTCCATCTTGCATGTATCAAACTTTGCATATTATTGAAAATGCATTTGGTTGAAGGACTAGAATATTCGACAATAATGAAAGCATCTATAGTGTATTTTTTCTATTCAAAAGATCATCCTATTGAAAATTAATCTAGAAAAATCTTAAAAGGAATCTAGAGTAAAAAATATCTAGCCTAGGAAATTATGAATTCTAAGTCAAAGATGGTAAAAACTAGGAGGTAAAATAAATATCAAGTAAAATA
>JANHAO010001103.1:0-35447 GCA_026873985.1 Saraca asoca
TTAGGCCATCCTAGCTTTCAATATTTAAAGTATTTGTTTCCAAACTTGTTTCGAAATAAAATTTTATCATCATTCCAATGTGATGCTTGTCAATTAGTTAAGCACCATTGTGCATTTTTTCTTGCTCAACTGTATAAAGCATCTAAGCCCTTTAATCTCATTCATAGTTATGTGTGGGGACCATCTAGGGCACTAACAATTTTTGGAAAAAGGTAGTTCATAACATTTATTGATGATCATACACGCCTAAGCTGGGTTTATTTACTTAAAGACAAATCTGAGGCTGAACATTGTTTCAAAAAATTTTACAACATGGTTGAAACACAATTTCAAACAAAAATTCAAGTGTTTCAAAGTGATAATGGAAAGGAATACTTTAATAAAATATTGGGTTCATATTTTTTGGAAAAAGGGATTATTCATCATAGCTCTTATACTGACACTCCTCAACAAAATGGAGTAGCAGAAAAGAAAAATAAATATCTTTTGGAAGTAGATAGGTCTTTAATGTTCACAACCAAGGTACCTAAATACTTATGGGGGGAGGCAATCCTTACTGGTACCTATCTTATTAACCGGATGCCAATAAGAGTTTTAAATTTCAAAACACCACTAACTGTTTTCAAAAACACTTTTCCAATGTCACGCCTTACCTCAGATTTACCTTTGAAAGTGTTTGGGTGTGTTGCTTTTGTTTATATTTACAATCATAATAGAGATAAATTAGATCCACATGCATTGAAATGTATTTTTCTTGGATATTTCCTGACATAAAAAGGGTATAAATGTTTTGATCCAAAAATATTTTTTTTTTTGTGACAATGGATGTTACGTTCTTTGAATCTCAAAGTTTCTTTAACACTTCTCTTTAGGGTGGAATGATAATGAAGATTTGTTTTTTGAGATTGATATGGAAAAGGATGGTGTGGCTAAGACAAACATAGAGTTTATTGTTAATTTTAATACTTTAAATGTGAAAGAACTAGAGCCTATTTTAGTGCCTGAACAAGATATGGGAACTAAGATAATAGATGAAGCATGCTTCAATGATGAGAGATTGTTTGGGAAGATTTACACCAAGGGTAGACAGATTCAAAATAATAGGGATGTATCTGTACTCCCACGAAGTCAAGAATTGGTTCGAAGCCAGATCTGAAAAACACAAAGTCTAAAAGTCTAGGTAAAACTTTTGAATCTCTAGACCTTCCAATTGCTCTTAAGAAAGGAATTAGATCTTGTACTTAACATTATCTTTCAAATTTTGTATTGTACAAAAACCTGTCATCATCTTATTCTGCCTTTATCTCACATTTGTCAAGTGTGAAAATACCTAAATCTATATAGGAAACACCAAAGGTTCTTGAATGGAATAAGGCTATTCGTAAGGAAATGGAGGCATTGGAGAAAAATGGGACATAGGAGGTAGTACGTCTACTTGAAGGCAAATTGGTGGTTGGTTACAAGTGGGTGTTTATAGTAAAGTTTGACTCAGATGGGTCTTTGGAACGGTATAAAGTGAGATTAGTGGCAAAACGGTATAAAGTGGGTGCTTACCAGGAGACATCTGCCCCAGTGGCAAAACTAAATATTATTTGGGTACTACTCTTGCTAGTTGTAAATCTAGAGTGGCATTTGTATCAACTAGATATTAAAAATGCTATTCTCAATAGAGAGTTGGAAGAGGAAGTCTATATGGATGCACCTCCTAGTTTTGAAGAAAAATTTGGAGGAAAGGTTTGTAAGTTGAAAAAATCCCTTTACGGATTAAAATAGTCTCCAGGTGCTTGGTTTGAGATATTTACCCGGTTTGTGAGGAGAGAAGGATATAGTCAAGGGCAATTTGATCATGCAATATTTATTAAACATACAGAGTGTGGAAAAGTAGCAATTTTGATTGTGTATGTAGATGATATAATACTCACAGGAAGTGATGGTAATAAAATAAGCAGGTTGAAGAGATGTCTTGCATTAAAGTTTGAAATTAAGGATTTGGGTCCTTTATGCTATTTCCTGGGTATGAAGGTGGCCAGATCGAAGAAAGGGATTTCTTGTCACAGAGGAAGTATGTCCTAGACCTTTCAGAAAAGATAGGGATAAGTGGTTGCAGACCAAATAATACACCCATGGATCCTAATCAAAAGTTAGGAAAAGTCTCAGATGGTGTTCCAGTTGATAAGAATCGATATCAACATCTTGTAGGGAAGTTTATTTACTTGCCCATACAAGGTCAGATATCGCATTTGTTATTAGCGTTGTGAATCAGTTCATGCATTCACTATATGAAGAACATTTGGAGATAGTATATAAGATCCTAAAGTACTTGAAAAGTTCTCTTGGTAGAGGCTTGTTATTCAAAAAGGGTGATTAAAGAGGTGTGAAAGTATTGACAAATAGAAACCAGGTAGGTTTAGTCTCTGATAGGAGATTAACATCTGGTTACTACACTTACCTTTAGGGAAATCTTGTTACTTGGCAGAGCAAAAAGCAGAATGTGGTTGCATGAAGTAGTACAGAAGCTGAGTTTAAAACCATGGCAAATGGAGTATGTGAGGTGTTATGGATAAGGAGAGTACTTGAAGAGCTGAAGCTAGATGTCAAGGTGCCAATAAGGTTGTTTTGTGATAATAAATCAGCCATAAGCATGGCAAACAATCCGTCCAGCATGATCGTACTAAACATATTGAAATTGACAGGCACTTTATTAAGGAAAAGTTGGAAAATGGAATTATTTGTATGCTATTTCTTGCTTTAGAATAGCAAATAACTGATATGCTAACTAAAGGTCATTTCAGACCAAAGTTGCAATCTTTCTTTAACAAGTTGAACATGATTAATATCTATGTACCAACTTGAGAAGGGGTGTAGAAAATAGAAAGATTTATTTAGATATTGTAGAGATTGTGTTTATTACATATTTATTTAAATATTTCAGAGATTGTATTTATTATAGATTTATTCAGATATTTTAGAGATTATGTTTGTTACATTGCTATTTTTATGGAACAACAGTTGTATAGGATGTGTAGCCTATATAACCTAACCCTATGGAATGTATTCATCATCTTTTCTTCTTAAAAAAATATATTTTCTTTCTCTTTTCTACTGTGCTACTGTGTTCAGATGTGTTGAATAATTTTGGCATGAGTTATGTTTTTGAGGATTTGATGCATACGTGTCTAGTTAAATGTTGATGAATTCATAAGTTAGGTACATATTTATCTCATTGACCCCTAAACTCACTCTTCTATGTATTATTTTTTAGATTTTCAAGAATTGTTGTCAACCTACCTTCGAAAAGTAAGTATAGGCAATAATTTCATAGAAGTCATTGCTGATGTAAATACTACCACAATAGATAGTCCTTTAGAAGTATATGTTTATTAAGAACTTGTTAAGAGCTTGTTGAATGGAAGTTTAATTAGGCATGAGTCATAGTTGGATAGTGCCTCTGTACATTATAAAAACTTGCTTATATGACAATGTTCCTTTCCTTGTCTATGATTTTATGATGCCTCTATTAATCAATTGGCTTTAAGTATATGTAAGTAAGAAATATTAAAACAAGTATGAGTAGAAATGAATTAAAGAAACAAGTTAAGGGCTGGTGATTATCAATCAGGAATTGATGTTCACACTGGTTATGACTTGGAGTTTGGGTCATGACATCTAAATTATGTAATGAGGCATATACTAATAAAAAAGAGCTATCCCTCTCCTTATTCGATTGTCCTTTGATCATTGCACATTAAAGGCTACTTATATGGGATATTTTTGAGACTCGGTTGTTTGGTTGCTTTAGTTTGTAGGTTTATGTTACCTTTGGACATGTGCATATTCTGTAATGCCTCATCTATCTATCTAAGTGTTGCTTGAATTTATTAAAAGGTTGACATGTTGGCATAAAAGTGACAGGCATGCGTCGCATAGTTTTGATTAGAGAGCTTCCGGCCTGTGACACCTTGCAAGGCATGCAAAGATATATGTACTTCCTCAAAGATTTGAGAGTCATCTACTAAGGCTTTAGTAATGATCTCCTCAACTAATACTTCTTCAAATACCACTGGTTCCTCCCCTTCTTCCTTGTTACCTTCAATCACGAGGACAAACAACCTTGAATTCCGACATTTGTGGTTCACATGCTATTTTTCTTCACAAAACATGCATAAACCCTTAGCTCTTCTCTTAGTCATCTCACTTTGACTAACTCCCTTATTAGCTTCATTTTTGGATCCTTGTTTATAGGGGAAGAACATAGGTACTTTTGGTTTGGGGCAATGGTTTGCTAGGGTAGTTATGAGTAGTGAAAGATCTAACAGATAAGAAAGGCGAGCATGTGAGGCACTTGTTAGGGTAAGGTTTTGGGTTTCAGTATTGAAAGTAGGAAGTATTCATAAGTGGCTGTTGGATGGGAGAAAGTATAAAAAAGGTAGGGGTTTTGGGAGTGAATGCTAAAATAGGATTCCTTCCAATCTCCATAAGTATATAGCCCTATAATTTTGACAAATGTATGACCTCATTAACAATTTATGGTTTTTGAACTCTAACAGCTTTTTGTAGTGCTCCTTATAAACCTTTAAGGAAGTAGCTAAGAGTTTGAGCTTCGAAGAGCTTAGCTCTAGCAACAAACTCATCAAATTCTTCCATGTACTCAAGTGAGGACCTAGTCTGCTTGAGGTTTTTCAATTCAACTAAAGGATCCACATAAAATCCTTTATCAAACCTTAAAGCCATATCTAACATAAGTTGTTTCCAAGACAGATTTTCATTACCTTTAGTAAAGGCATAATGTTGTTGCCATAGATAATCTATACCTTTAAAGCTCTTAATTATCATTTCGCTAAGGCTCTGACCCTCAAGCACTTCTTCAAGCTAAAAAATCTACTTCACCTTACACTTCCAAGCTAATTTGGATAGATTAGCTAAGATTTATCTAGTGTGTTTAAAGGCTTATTTTTAGCTTATTTATGCAAAAGGTTTTCCCCTCTTAGCCTTTAGCTCCCTTATTCGCCTCATCCCCTCCTTGGTACTAGAAGTAGTACTCCTAAAGCGTCATGGATCCTAAAACCTTATTTTTTTTTTAGTGATTTAAAGGATAGCTTGCTGATTCCTCCCATCTGATCCACCAATTGTTGAATCCCTAAATCGTTGATTTGTTATTGATTTTGAATGAAGGGGAACGCGTATCAAGAAGTAACTTATCGAATAATGCATAACTCATAAAGATAAAAACAACAACTTAATTAACAATAATATTTCCTTAATTATAATCACATGTGTCAAAGTGTCACCATTGGAACTCAAACTTGGAATCATAGTTCTCAAAGGAAATGGGTATCATTTTAGGTAATGTTGATTGGAGTAACATATTCACTTAACTTATAGAATAGAACCTAAATCAAAATATAGATATTTTAATCTTTCAATCAAAATATACTTTTTGCCTTTCATCTTTCACTTATGTTTCAATTTTGCCCCTTAACTTTTACTTAGTTCAATTTTACCTTTTAACTTAAAAAAAAAAACAATGTTGCATCTTTGCTAATAAAATTTGTTAGAATGATAAAAAAATTTGAAAAGACTTTAAATAAGAGTGCTTTCTGCACACAATTATATATTGAGAAGTACTTGTGCTATGGAAATTCTATGATAAGCATAGACGATATTATGTATGTGGAATATGACAAAAGAGATTTGTCACATTTGCTCCATATCAGGGTCAAATATTGTCATATCAGATTTTGCTTTGTTTTTTTAAAAATAGTAAGTAAAATTAAAGCTAATGAAAATTAGTAGGTAAAGTTGACACCTAAGTTAGAGTTAGAAAATAAAAAGTACATCTTACTTTAATCTTTTTCTAATATGAAAAAAATAGTTAGAAAAAGATACACATGATGGCCTTATAATAAAAGATAGAAAAAAAAATGACATATGGTACTAATATTGCTCATCATAAAAATTTGACACATGTTATGGCTGAAGTATATAAGTATTTCTCTCTGTCTATAGAGAATTATTTGTATATTTCAATCATAACACGCATCCTTACTCTGAATGAATAGGAAAAAGGTGGTTACAATTTTCAATGCCTTGAAACTTGAAAAGTACAATTTCTAATGCATGTAGATATCACAAAACTAATATCTAGATTAGAGAACAAACAATTATCTTCAGTGGGAGTAGGGATATGGGTTATGACTGGAGTATACAAGTATTGAATTGTACACTCCAGTCATAACCTATGTTCTTATTCTCTTTTAATAGGAAGAAGAAAGTTACAATTTCTAAGGGCCTGTTTGGTAACTATTTTTAAAAATAATTTTCTGTTTTTAAAAATAATAGATTGTTTTTAAAACAAAAAAAATCTGTTTAGTAAAACTATTTTTAAAAACAGTTTTAAAAATTTTATTTTGAAATCTTATTTTAAAAACTGTTTTTGAAAACAACTCTGAGCTATTTTCAAAAACAATTTTTAAAAACAGAAACAGGCCCTAATATTTTGAAACTTGAAAAGCACAATTTTCAATATAGGCAGATTTTACAAAATTGACATAAAAATAACAAAATTTAGAATTTTTTTATTTATTTGAGTTATTTTCATATTTATATGCATAATTTTAATTTTATGTGATAATTTAATTATTTTACTTGTCATTTTATATTTTTAATATTTATTAAAATCTTAATCTAACCATTAAACTTGAACCGTTTTCTTTTTCCAATTCAATGATTAGTCCAATTTTTAAAATATTACTATTTTTTGAGATAGTAGTTAGATATATAATATATATCAAATTTGGTGTACAGAATTTTTAAAATCATGATAAACATAATTTTGAAATTATACAAAATTTTATTACTTTGTAATAAAAATTTTAAATTTTTAATTAAATTCAATGTGCTAGAGGTAAGAAACATTCAAACGTAATAATATTAATGGGTGTGTATCAATCGTATGATGATATTAATTGATCCCACCCACACAAAATATTTAAGAGTGTGTTTGATAATATTAAATTTTTTAGCACTAAATTTTAAATGCTAAATCTATTAAGTATTAAATTTATTACATTTAAATAATTTCTTACCTGTAATATATTGAATTTAGTTAATAGTTTGAAAATTTTATTACCAAGTATAAAATTTTTGTATAATTTGAAGATAATACTTATTATGATTTTAAAAATTTTATACACCAAATTCTTAAATAATGTGATATATACAAATATTATATCTAACTATTATCTTAAAAAATAGTAATATTTTAAAAATTGAATTAATCATTGAATAAAAAAAAGAATGGTTCAAGATTTAATGGTTTAATCGTGATCAAACTAAGATTTTAATATACATTAAAAATATAATATATAACAAATTTTTTTATGCTTTCCTTTCACAAGTTTATAATTTAAATTATCACAAAAAACAAATATTAAACTATGTTTTTTTTTTTATTTTGTGAGTTATGTTAATAGAAAGTGAGGTTATATTTGACTATTTGGGATATTGAATTTTCAATATATATTTAATATTAAGAAAAACAATATTATTTTTCTAAATGGAAGATTTAGAAAAAAAAAAAAAAACAACCATGTAAGATCGGTACACACAGGTTAACAAGTTTATCATAGATTTCTCGATTTTTATTATTATTTTTATTAAGGATGGTTTTTAAGGTTTGCTGGACAAACAACTAGTTCATGATTTTTTTTTTTTTTGGGTCGAATAGATTAGATCAATCTAATTTTTGAATAAATGAAAAATAGAGATAATGTTGGATATATTTGTCCAATAAAATCTCATTAAAATAAGAATAAATTTTATTTAGTTAAGCAATTGACGTTGAATGGATTCACTCTTAATAAATCAAATATGTAAAATTTAATTTTCAATTAAAATCTCTTCGCTTAAACATGAAAGAAGTGTATTCAGATAAACCTTAAATCTTAAGTCTTTTCAGCGTTAAAGTAGTATATTCAAATACATCATAATCTCTTTAGCTTTTCACCTATCATTAAAAATGACCAATATAATTTTTTTACATATAATATGAAGGAGTAAATCCTTGTCTTAATCTCTCACTAATTTAGTGCATACAACTTGATCCCTAAAATTTTTTTATTATCAATTATTTTAAATTATTTAATTATATTCAATTAAGTTTCTTGATTAATTTACTATTAATAACCATAGCAAAATTACTGATTTGAAAACTATTTTATTTAAATTATAAATTTATTATGCTGTTGGATCTTGTATTTATAATTGAACTCAAACAAATAAATTACGGTGTTGGCAATTTTATTAGTTGTTCTGATGAGAGATTAAAGGACTTAATTATGCGTGATAGAATAAATTCATATAAAACTTTGTCTATTTGAATAATTGAAGAAATAATGTCTAGTCTCGAGGAGGCGCGTAGACGCATAAACATTTCATCGTTTTGAAAATATTGTTGGCAGCAAAGCTCATCTTCCCGTGCTCTGAATAACTCAATATCTGACCTCTCAGTGTAGCAATTACACACGCAACGTGACAAACCCATCTCAAGGAAGTCATGGAACCGCACGCCCTTCGCAGGTTTTTCTATACACGCGAAAATGTATTTTCATGCTTCTATTCTATGTTCGAGTTTTCTCTCGCACTGCTGCTCTTCTCCTTCTTCTTCTTCTTGTCATTTCAGTCGAATCCATGAGATTCACAACAGTTGCAGTCACGATATTCCCGAATTAAACCCTTCAGATGAAGAGAAATTGCTCAAAGATTGTGCCCTTGAAGTTGAGGTATGTTGTATTTTGCTAATTAATACTGTCTTCTCAGTTTGTGATGCTACTTATCCAATCTTTTTTCGCACAGTCCTCCCAAATTTGAACAGGGGCTTGTGCAGAAATGTTTGTGCAAGTAGTGCTACTCTTTTCATGCTTAGACTGTTGGATATGTTCATTGTCTATGTATTTTTGTTCTTTGCCATACTCCTGATAATTTTTAAACAACGGGTATGGTACAGAGTAAAGTGCAGCAGATTGTATGTGATTGCTCTGATGTGGGCTTCTTAGGAAGTGAAGATTTGGGTAAGTTTTACTTCAATTACGTGACATTGCTAGTGAGGAAAAGTTGCTATGTAAAGTGGTGTGTGGTGAGTAGCTATCATACTATTCGCTAGAACCTAGTAGTAGTAGTTTCGTAACTGAATGCAGCAGCAGGAATTTGGAAAGTATAAAAAAAGCTCTAAATTCCTTATACATAGTTTGCCAGTTTTCAGTGTAGAACGTCTTTATCACAATATTGTTTGTAATTTTTTTTTGTGCTTCATGGGTCTTGAACTTTTATTCTATGCTAATCCCCATTTAAGGAATTTGAAAGAGGAACTAACTAGTTGTAGTTGAAAACACCAACATATCCGTATGAGATATTTCATTGGTCAATGTTCAAACAGATGCATACATAGAGCATTTGAAAGAGGAACTTAACAATGTACAAGCTGAAAGCACAAAAATAGTGGATGAGATTGAGGGTCTCGACAGAACTTATAAGAAAGGTGGGGGCTTTTTATTATCTCATTGAAATCAATATAGGAGTATGGATGCTTTCATCTCAGTTTACTAACTTTAGTGTTTTTTTTTCCCTTTTTACTTTCCCTAGATTCTAGTCTTTTGGAGGTTAAACTTGAAGAACTGGAATGTTCTTTGGATTTTGTTGCATCAAAGGTCAGTTCTTACTCTTTGGTTCACTGAGAAGTTGTCAACTTAAATGGAGCAGTGGCATAGGTTGCATACTGAAGGAGGATAAGTGCAGGGAAAACTATGCATTTTACTAACCTTTATCATAAATGGAGTCCACTCAATGATATTGTTGAGAAAAATATATTTTATGTTTGACAATTGACATCTAAAGAATAATGTATTTCCTAACCAATATATATTAGATGAGTATGATAATATGCATTTAAGATCAGTAGATTTGTTATGATAGAAATTGTTGGTTCTCTTAACAATCTCAGCTTTTGGGAAGAATTGCTTTTTGACATGGTATCAGATTCTTTTTGACCAAGTACTTTAGGGTTTGGTCCTTGATGCCGCAACCTTTTTGCTAACTAAATTAAATTCTAGCAAAAGGTAGAGATGGGCATGTACTCTCTCCATGGCTCATACTCAAAGAGCTTCCATATGAGATTGTGTCAGAGATAATAATAAAATACTTTTGGGTCTTCTTCTGATAGATCTAGCCTTAGAGAATGGTTGCTAAAAATATTAAATACCAAATAGCATAAATAATTAGAAGATTTGGATTCATGAATTTGTCTTTCTTTAGCGATTCATAATTATTCACGCAATCTCCAGGTTTTGGATATACTACCAACAATTACTTTGACCTTGAGTTGGAGCCAAATCATTTGCTAAATGATAGTGGACTGGCTGATATGTGGTTAAAATGTCAACCCTTCTAAAAAATGGTTTTGGTGACTGTTTTGCATATAAGCTATATGTTCAATGTAGATAGGTTTAGCTATTTGAGGTGTCTTCATGACAGGTGAGTTTTGCATGATGATGTACTTGATTTGATACATGAATTTTTAGCTAAATTTCATATGTGAGGTTTATGGGATAATCATATCTGAATATTAGCTTTTTAATATCAGGTAAAAATCATATTTTAACATTAGCTTCCTCCTTCTAATAAAGCTTTCTTTGTTCTATAAAAAATTAATATTTGCTTCTAATACTTTGAGTAGGCAAAGGCAAGTGAAGGCATTGATTATCCTATGCTGGCAGAGGATCAGTCAACTTTGGCCAGAGTGCATGGTGACAAGAATATGGAGGTTTTGTTACATTAGTAACACTTTGCCTTGTATCGATTTGCATCTGCATTGTATTGATATACATGATATAGAGACCAATTATTTGGTGGTCCTTTTTCAGATTCTTTGTCTGACAAATTTCACCTTTTTTTTTTTTTGGGGCCTTAAGCTATTAGAACTTGATTATCAGATAGATGAAAAGAAATCAATTCTAAAGTCTTTGGAGGATCTTCAGTCTGTGGTCAACTGGTAATTTCAGCCATTTTCACCCTTTTTTATTTTTATCTGTCCTTTGGCTTATGCATCTTGCCTTTTATTTAGGTTTGATACGGTAGAGCAGATGGAGGATGTGTTGACTGGTGTGAAAGTGCTTGCATTTGATGAGAATTGTATTAGTTTGTCATTACAGACTTACTTACCAAAATTAGAGGGCATTCCAAACCTTGTAAGAGTTGATTATATCACTGGTACCAATGAGCTGAATCATGAGTTATTAATTGAAGTTATAGAGGGATCTATGAAGTTAAAGAATGTTCAGGTATCAAAATACATAATTATTCCTTCAACTCATTTGTTTATGATAATAATCTCTTTTTGTTTTCTATTGAGTTGGAGATTGAATTTTGTGAAAACATTGCTGGCCTTCCACTGATTTGGTAACACTTATATGATCATCAGTTCTGCTAGCAAAATAATAATAGTTTGAATCTCCAATTGTATCAACTCCTTAAATATGAAAAATTGTCTGTTGTCAATTTCTTAAGAAATCAGGTATCAATTGGAATGGTTTTGCCTTTTTTTTAAGGGGTTGTGTTGGTACATTTATGTGGTGCTTCCAAGCTGGCAGCAACCTAGGAGCATTGGGTCAAAGACACAAAACATAATTTGTGGTTTCATTTTGATATTAATCCATATTGTAACATTGCATCAACTTATCAGTTTCCTATCAGAGTTTAGTACCCAACTTGTGTTGTATAGTTAATTTTCACACTTTGAATATGTAATTTCTTAATTTGCTGAATTTTCAATGTAGTTAAATTGATGGTTCATGTTTTGCTTCTATCTGTTGGTCTGCAGTTGTTCTTAGTTTTAATATCAATACCTGTGACAGGGCCTTGTATTAATATATTAATAGGGTTATGGAGAGGAGAACCTTTTGTTAGAGTTATAATAAAACCATTCCTAGGCTTTCTTGTAGCGGCTTAAGCTTTTGGGAACAAGTGACACTTGATATGGTATTAGAGCCAAATTAGACTAAATGGTTAAATGGTCAAGGGTTCAATTCATGCCACCTCCACTCTTCCAATTAAAAATTAAAATTTCAGCACAAGTTAAGGTGGGCCTGCTCTTTGTCCATACTTCAAGCCCAAAGGGCTATCTCATGGTGGGCATGTTAGAGTTATAATAAAATCATTCCCGAGCCCTCTCCTAACAGCTTAAGCTTTTGGGAACAATTGGCATTTGATACCTTTATATCTTGTTATTCACTTTAATCACTGGAGGATAGATTTAGATTTCTTAACAGTCATGGAGCTCTTTTCAATTTATATTGCACCATGCAATGTCATCCCAATCTGTGGTGATGCTTGTGGTTTTCTTTTTTACCTGTCCCCATTTCACTACCTCAGAGTGTGGACTTTTTCATAGATACATAATTATTTTATTGGAGTTTTAGACTTGATGTAGATAGAAGACTTAAGAGAGGGTGGTTATAGAATTAATTCATTTATGAATTTATCTCATCATGGAGATAGTTTGAATGGCATCATTGCACTGATAAGCTTGTTAGCTTTGGCTACTTCCACTTTTTTGGCCTTTGTTTAGAACATTTTATATTCCTTTGTACTCTGTCTTTGTCTCTCTGATAAAATTTCGTTTTATTTTTTCACAAATTATATGACATTCTATAGTAGTTACTGCTTCATCCTTTGCATGGGGTTCTGGTGTAAAAAGTAGAGATTTATATTATTTCAGACAGAAAAGCAACATCATGTACATACAAAAATGCATTAAGCATTCTTATCATGAATTTAATTTATCAATTTACAACTCTTGTAATATCTTGATGATTAATGGATGATCTTGGTATTGTTTTCTAGGTTTTTCCAAATGATATATATGTGAATGACATTTTTGATACTGCAAAGTCCCTCAGGTTTGCTGTCTTATTATTCTCCTTTTTTCAAGTGCCTGTTATGTTTTCCATGTCTTTTTCTCCTCTTTCTTTCGTCAACTTGATTCCTAACTGTTAGTACTCATATATCTGAAACTATCATCGTCTTTATTCTTGTTAGCCTTGGTTTTAAATATCATCAAGTCTCCAATGATTTTCTTACAAAATATTCAAAAGACTTAAAATACTATTTTAATATTAAGTCAATTGATTTAGAGCCTCAGCCTCAGCTTTCACAAAACAATATTACCTTGCCTTGTTGCATACGATACGACTTTAAAATGTTGCTTAGATATGGTGCCGTCCTGGAAATTTTAAAAAAATAAAGAAACTGTCTTTTGCATAAGATCATTTTTTTTCCTACCAAAATCCAGACATTGAAGCTTGCAGTTGCCAAGTAGGGTGAAGATACTTGATAATTGTTAAGAGAGAGAGAGAGAGAGAGAGAGAGAGATTATGAAGCTGTGCTCAACAATGGATCAGGCATATGTATTTATATTGAAGATATGTACATGAAATAGAGTCCTAATAGGTTTATAATTTATTGACCTATCTAGACTTATCACTTATCTAATCATACACTTTAACTAACTTATTCATTAACACTCCCCCTCAAGCTGCAGCATAGATATTAAACATACCCAGTTTGTTACAAATATCATCAACCCATTTTTCCGGACGTGCCTTAGTAAACAAGTCAGCAAGTTGATCCCCCAGTTTTGATATGTCTAAGATCAATTACTCCTTCCTGGAGTTTTTGCTTACAAAATGACAATTAACCTCTATATGCTTTGTTCGCTCATGAAAAATTGGATTTGTAGCAATATGAGTGGTAGCCTGAATATCACACCATAATTGCATAGCTCCAGAGGACTTAATCCCAAGTTGATGAAGAAGGTAAGAAGTCCACACAATCTCATATGTAACATGAGCTATAGCCCGATATTCAGATTCTGTACTTGACCGAGATACAACAACTTGTTTTTTATTTTTCTAGGACAGAAGATTTTCATCAACAAACACAATATCCTGAAGTAGACCTTGGGTCCATAGGACATCCTGCCCAGTTTGCATAAAAAATCCTTCTACTTTATAATGACCATGATTTTCGTATAAGATTTCATGTCTAGGTGCCTTCTTTAGATATTTTAATATGTGAATAATTGCATCCCAATGAGAGCTTCTTGGAGAATTCATGAATTGGCTTACTACACTAACTAGGAAAGAAATGTTAGGCCTGATAATAGTAAGATAGTTCAACTTTCCCACTAACCGTCTGTGTCATTTTGAGTCTTCTACTAGTTCTTTGTCTTCCAATCCAAGCGTAACATTTGGAATCATTGGGGTATCACACGGTTTGGTCCCAAGCAAACCTATTTCATTCAAAAGATCAAACATATATTTACTCTGTGACAAGAAAATTCCTCGCTTATTTCGAGCAATCTCACTTCCCAACTTAATCGAACAAAACTCATCCTTTCTCTTCTTTCTTCTTTTGATGTCGTGAGTCACGGCGGTTTCTATATAGTGGCAATTTTCGGATTGCAAGTTTGGTGGTAAGTATCTAGTGTCTGGATACAGTATTTGTGACAGCTGGTGCTCGTTAATTTTGGTGAAAAATTGAATCTGTCTAGAAGTATGTGCACAGGAATTTAGATCTGTCTGGAGGGTTTCGAAGTGCGTGAGACAGAGAAAAATAGATCTGGGTTGATAGGGTAGTAGATCGGCAGACGGCGGACCTCCCTAGGTGGTGCGTGTAGCACGTGCACTTTGTTCTGAGTGGCGTGTGAGAACCATGCGCAGAGAACTCCGGTGGCGCATGAGGCACTTTTTGGCGACACACTTACTCCTGTAGTTTCTCCAATAGCCGACACACCTCCCTATGTGGTTGGATCTTCGGTTTGGAAAGTTTTGCTACAATGTTTCTTTTTTTTTTTTAAATTCTGGTGCTTTTTTTTTTCCTGATTTTTTGGTTGAATAATCTGTGATGGCTGGCCACACTTTTGATATGAGTACCAAAAACAAAAATCCAACTTCTGGGGATGTAGAAAAATCAGAATGCAAAACCCTCTTTTCAGATTTAGGCCCAACATCGTCTAGAATTACTGACTGGAAGTTGGATGCAAAAGGCCGACAGTATCTTGCTTGAAGAAGAGCTATTGAATACTTCTTTGAGGGGATTGTAAAGCAGATTACCTTAATTCGGGTCCTCTTACAGATGGCACCAAAGTTAAATGGATGGTGGAAGACCAACGTTTGTTTGGCTTTTTGTGTAATACCGTGGCAAGTGAAGTCGAGCATAATACTATTCATTGCAAAACAGCCAAGGACTTGTGGACTTTCCTTGAGAGGCTATACTTAAGAAAAGATAATTTGCATTAGATATACAACTTATGCGTATCATTGTTTCAGCTCGATGGAAAAGGTAAAAATATTTCACAAATATATTTTGATATTAATCGTCTCTTTGAACAGTGGAATGCTCTTATTTTTATCACTATGGATATTGAGGCGATGCAGTCTCAACGGGAACAATTGGGAGCTCTCTGTTTTCTGATGGCTCTATCCCCTAAACTTAACATTGCCTATCAACAAATCTTGACCAGTTCTGAACCACTCACACGAGTAAATGCATTTTATCATGTTCTTCGAAATGTCGGAGATGTGCCTTCTCAATTTACAACTCCTAGTGAGTCATCTGCCTTAATTGTATCTAGTACTAGGGGGAGTGTGAAAATATTTAGGGTTTAGAAGGCTCTAATACTATGTCAAAAGGGAGAGAGAGAGAGAGAGAGAGAGAGAGAGAGAGAGAGAGAGAGAAGATATTATGAAGCCGTGCTCAGCAATGAGCCAGGTATATGTATTTATATTGAAGATATGTACATGAAATAGAATCCTAATAGGTCTATAATTTATTGACCTATCTAAACTTATCACTTATCGTACATAGGCTTATCATCTTTTTAATTATAGGCTTATTACTTTAACTAACCTATTCACTAACAATAAGCATATGCTTTTGGCTTAATCTTCTCAGTTTATGTTAATTTTATTTCATATTATTGAAGTGGTGAGCATGTTTAATGGATCCTACATAGTTTAATTATTAGTGCTTTGTATGAACGGTTTGAGCACTTTGGATGTTGTTAAAACTGAAGAATTGAGGCACAAAGAAAAGGTCAACCAATTTGCATATCCTTATTCTTTTACGATGAGGTGTTTTTCGTAGTTCTTTGCATACTTCTGAAATTAGTAGATTAAATAATAGGATAACAAATTTGCATATGGTTTGAATTGTTTGATTCATTTTATTGAATATACAATGCAGTAAGTCGTTGCAGTGGTTTATAAGGAAAGTGCAAGATAGAATTATACTAAGCACACTAAGGCGTCTTGTGGTAAATGACGCTAATAAATCAAGGTGAGGCTGTTACAAAGTCCTTTAGTTTTGTTATTCTCAGATTTCTGTTATAACCTATTCTTACTAATTTTAGTATATTATTATTTTATGTTCTGGTTACCATTTTATGTCTCAGTGCAGATATTCACTGGAGTACTCAGATAGAGATGAACATATAATGGTTCATATGAATGGAGGAATTGATGCATTCATAAAGTTGTCTCAAGGTTGGCCAATGATTGGTTCTCCATTGAAGCTGATATCTCTCAAGCACTCAGATAAATCAAAGGGAATTTCTTTCAGTTTTCTTTGCAAAGTTGAGGTGAGAGAATTTCATTGAGACACCCTTTGTCAGCTTTAGTTGCCTTGTTTTTATCTTTGCTAGTGTGATGTGCAAGTGATTCCTCAATATGGTGTAAAAGTTTTGGCCATAGAAAAGGTTCTTACTAGCTTTTTGTTCAATCTGTTGAAATTCTAGAGTAGCTTTTTTGTGCATGTCTTTCTCAATTCTCATTTCTCAAGCCAATTATAAAATTCTGTTACCAATATGTTGGTCTCGTTTTAGTCATAAATAGTGTTTGATAAGATGCCTTGGCGTGGGACTGTGAATGGCAACTGATTTAATAGACTACTTTTAGAATTTTTTTTTGGATATAAAATGAAGGAAAACCAGTGGTCCAGTGGAACAAAGGTTTATTGAGCACGAAATATCAAGGTTGGTTTGCCGTCAATACTTGGTGGTGGCTTTTTGGGTCATGTAACATGTAAGGAATATCTGCTAAATTAGGATATTACTGATTTGATGAGTTTTTAGAAATTAGAATAGGTTCAGGTTTTTGAAAGGAAGAATTTTTAGTGCTGTCTGCCAAAGGAAACAGGTCTGTATTGTTGATAATATGAAAAGAAAAAAAAAACTTAGTTGAAGTATGGAAGAAATTTAACCTATGATTTATCTTACAAGTTTCATTGATATTCCTAACCTTATATTACAATCCAGAAAGGACTGAGACTTCCTAGTACAATTAAACCCATTTGAAATCAGACTCTTCAACACCTACAGAATGAAATTTTAAAATCCTTTATGAATCTAGGCCCAGAGCTTGACCATGACCAAAACAATGGTATAGAAAATAAATACTTTACCTAGAGAGCAATGACCTTAATATAGGTTTATGTGGTAGCAGTAACTTTACTCCATGATTTTTTTGTTAAGGCACTACTTGTTCTTGTTTCTTGCATTTACATGATATTGGCTGGTCACACTTGATGAGCTTTGCGTTGTTTTCTTTCTAATGTATTGCAAATTAATTCATTTTTATAAAATACAAACTGTTGAGGCATAGTTGTTGACTGTGGAAGGTGAGTATAATTGAATGGACTGATATTTGGTGTTGTGGCATTCGTTGCTCAAATTGATTCATAGGGATAGGGAAAACAACAAAAATAGCAACCAGAGACAGAATTAGATAAAGACAAATTATTGTTCCTAGTTTTAGAAACTTTTCATGTATGAAAACAGAATATGACTGCTGCCATACAATTTCCTCAGGTAGTATCCACTAAGCATTACTGCTTCTAAGGTCCAGCCCAAAGTTTTCAAAGTCCAATTGACCCTAATATCCTGAATTCATTAAGAAGTCAAGTCCTAGTCATGTGAGTATGCGACTACTAAATGAGCAGGAAAAATGTATGGAGAAGCAAATACAGGGCAACTTAAGAAAAAACATATAAAAGATAAAACGGAGATGCTCCTGCATAGAAAATGATGCTAAATTGGTGGTTGGTTATGCATTGGTCCATGTGGTAGGGCTCCTGTTGCCATGCTTATAGAGCTGGCTTTCCCATTGGCACTTTTACTCTTTTTTTTTTCTCTTACAACTTAGAACGTTATGTGGTGTACTGTAGAGTAATACATGGACCTGTTAGTTTTTAATTTACATAATCCAACATCGTTTTTGGTATTGTTCATTTTTCTACACTGTTCAATACATGTTTGGTGAGGATGGCAACCTTGAAGTAATCATTATGCTTCGATGCTCAGTCTTAATGATGTTTCAGAAACCTCATTCTAAAACAAATAAGGGACTGTCTCTTCTACAATTATTGTATTAGTCCCAAATATTGCAATTTGCTGAAGTCCAGGCGACAGACATGAATGATGCAGATCTTTTGTGACGTCAACCATATATTTTGAGGGATATAAATCTTACACTAAGAAACATGACCAGTAGTTGGACAAGGCATCAAAATTAAAAATCAAATTGCCCCCAGGAGTTGACAAGATGATGCTCATGAAGTCTAAGAATTGATTTGAGACCTGTAATAATTATGCATATTGAATTTGGAATAGTTGGAGTTTCGTCAACATACAATTCTAAATCTTTTGCATTCTTGTATTTGATATCTTAAAAGAGAGAGAATTAAATGAAGTCAAGTGGGAAAGACCATAAGAAGATACTCTTTCTAAATATTTAGCTGATTGCTATACACCTGAGTCAATTCATATTTGCAGCTTTCTCTCTCTGTTTTTTTTCCTTCAGTACAGGTTTCTGTGGGCTGAAATATGTCTACTGTTGTTTTATCAATATTTTTGCTAATTGCTTTTGAAAGTTATATCTGCTGCTGGCCCCATGTGATGAAATTCCTTCAATTTAACTTGTCCTGGATTATTGCATTCTGAAATTTGCCAGTGTGAAAGAATTCTGGTATTGTAGCTTTGTCAATAATTCATTTTGAACTGCTATGAGGTCCTTATGATTGAGCACGTGTGCATTTAGTGTGTCCTTGATCCTTGTGTTAGGAGATAGAGATAGAGTATATGGCAGATAAGTCATTACGTTATTTAGTTAGATTATAAGTTATTAGGTTATTTAGTTAGCCTATGATACTACATCTTGTACTTGGCCTCTGTATAAATAGAGGAGTAGGGTTAAATCTTATGTAATTCAGTCATTATATCATTGAGTTATAATATCAGAGTTATTAGGTATTTTCTCTTCAACTCTCTCCAGCCTCCCTATTTTTCCCTTTCCTCTGAACCTTAATTATTTTCTCAATACATTGCATTCCAACTTCCAATATTACTAGCATGAAAGAATTGTCCTTGTTACCCTAATTTTTACCCATAAAATCCAGATTATTTAAAGAAAAATTATTGAGATGATACCAAAATTTAGATACTTAAGAGGGTGTTGTTTTGTGGTGTCTTGCCGGATTCCAATGATGCACTTGCGTCTAATGAATTTTGGAGATTAAATGGCTTTTGGAATTGTTTTAAGTTGCCATTAACTATATTTATCCTTCACTCACTTTTCTTCTAGCCTTATGCTGATTATAATTTAATTGACTACAAATGATTGGATGCCTCTCTTACTGACCACTTTCTATTGATTTGGAATTTTTTCTGTAGGAGTTAGCCAACTCTTCAGATGCCCATACTCGGCAAAACATATCAAGCTTCGTTGATGCCATTGAGAAAATATTAATAGAACAAATGAAGTTGGATCTTGCTGTTGATACTTAAGTCTATTGATGTATGTGATACTCAAGATTTTAGATAGTGGTGTCCATGAGTTGGCCCGGATTAAGAGATTTTGGACAGCCCTAATTTTGGATTCCTCCGCGAGGAATTTGATTGTAATTGTGAGTGGTACATTGGTTTATGTAAGCAGGTGATGTGTGATAATGGCCTACCTTGATCTCATTCGGAACATCGAATGACAAAGGTGTGCACATGACATAGAAGTTGAATGAAGTTTGTGCCATTAATTTAGAATTTTGAGAAAGAACACAACTGAAAGTTGAGATCAAAGCTCTCACTATCCTAATACTGTGCTGTAGTTACAATCCTAACAATCAGCTAATTACAAGCTGTACAATCCCTAACAATTAGTTAATATTCAACAATTCTAATGAAAGAAAAAGATGTGAGGAGAAAGCTCTCAAATCATATTTGAAACATTGGTTGAAATTTATGTTGGGAAAAATATTTTCATGTCAACCAAATGACTAAAATAATTAAAGCAGTGTAATAATATAAATGATTTAATGTGACAATTCCTGAATTCTAAAGAAAAAAAATTATAGATGAGAAGAGAAATTTATTATATTATTAACATTGTAGAATAATGTGTGAAATTCTTAACAATAACTTTATAACTTTCTACTCACTATTCTTATATATATATATATATATATATTTTAAATCTCTATTAGGGTTTTCACATAATCTATATATAATTACATCAAATCTCTTTTATATCTTAAATCCTTAATCATTGCAAATATTTATAATATGAATATTTGATTAGTAAGTAGTCAGTTCCATTCTAATACAAATCTAATTTATTAAGATAATTTAAAATAGAAAATTAATACTAATTGATAATAATTAAAATTTGAATCAAACTCAACAAATTGTACATGCAGACTTTATTTAAATGTTGTAAGAAAATGTTTTGAGCATGGGAATCTTCAATAACCAAAAAGAGGAGAAAGAAGGGAGCGAGCTTTGAGCCCATTCTGTCTTCTTCCTCGTTTCATCAAAGATAAACAGGTTTCCAATTGAACTGATATTATTAAAAACTAGCAGTTAAATGAGTTTTTCACTGGTTCAATTCCTTGAGATGAGTGCAAACGTGTCTTCGAGAATATGAAATGCAAATCAAATTTTTGAGAAGGTGTCATTTTAATCTTTAATTTGTCAGACAAAGTCCTAATTTAAACAAACTTTAAAAATTAGAAAGATATTTTTTCTCTTTAATTTTATTTGCATGATGTTAATGGGTGGTGGTACAAGAATGCCCCTTTCTCTATTATTTCATAACTTATCTTTGCCCAAAGGGATTGCTATACATCAATCGATGTACAGGTGGAAGAGACTTTACAAAGTTATATGATTTGATGTACACACCAGACATAAATAAAACATACTAATGACCACAAAGGAAAAAAAGGAATGCTTGTACCTACCAGGGCCTCTAGACAGCAGTCACCACACTGTCTTTATACAAGGGAGATATCTTGATTACTTAACCTTTTTTATAGGAAAATTTTATTTATTTATGTATAAGTAAATAATTTTTATGTTATTTGTACTACAGGGTACTTGAGTAGTGAGGGAAAATAACTTACTTTTTAAAATAATTGATGTTGTTTTTCACCATATTTTCTATATATAATGCTGAATAAATAGTACATATTATATTATTTTAATATTTTATAACTCTAAATATAAGTAAATTGAATTATTTTTAAGAAAGATATTTTCCATCAAAACAAACAAACACTTAAACTTGTTTGGGCCATGGAAAATTATTTTTTGTTGAAAAAATTTCTTATTTAATTGTGTATAAACAAAGGACTTTCATGTCCTTGTATGCTTTGTAATTAATAAAAAAAATGAGATTATAACAATGGAAAAAAACAACTTTTACCTAAAATAGTGGATGCTATTTTTGACTTGAAATTACATGTAGAATAAATAGAATATTTTTTTAATTTTATTTTTTTATAGTCATAAATCCATGCAAATGAAATATATTGTTATGAAAGATGTCTTCCTAAAATCAAACACACCCCATCAATTAAATTGCCCTTTGAAAGAGAACTTTGGCAATGTGGAAGTTAGGTCATGGATCACAACAGGCTATGTAGTAAAAATTCTTTAACAGTTTGATGAATGACTTACTGATATTGGAATCAATGCCATTTGAAGAATTTTTGTAGCACTAATTGCACAAGCTCTTGCATTTCTCATGTTTATATCATTGCAGCTTTCATCATCATACTCCACAAGAATAAACCAAATGACATAGATAATTTTTTTTTTTCATCTATAGAGTTATTAATAGGGGATAAATTTCTGATGGAGTTGTTGTAAAAATAGTACCGTATGTTTGCATGAGTTAGGCTATTCTTATAAATTTATTTATCAAAAATAGTCCTGAGACTAAATTTTTCAATAATTTAATTGAAAGTCATTTCGACTAAATGATTGTGATAAATATTATGTTATGTATTGGAGAAATTACGAAGAAAAATATTATTTTTTTAAAAGTACTTAATTATTTTTTTCTTTATTCTGAAACCTGAAAACTTTCAATGTTAACCAGGGCAGGTGCTTTGCTAACCTTTTTCTTGTGGCAGTTATAAAGTGGACTCTATTAGTGAGTTGAAGCAGCAGTTGCTGAGACTGAGGATGGAACTGTAGCTCCTCCGGAAGAAATTGGCTGTCACTTAAATTTATCATTTGCACCAACAACTCAACTTCTCTTTGCGCCCTTTCTCCTTCTCTTTGCCAACCCCATAGTCATTTTTTCCCACAAATTAAGACAAAATCAAAGAAAAACAAAACTAAACATTAACTTTTTCTTGCAAAGCCTTAATTTAATAATAATAATAATAATAAGCACTTTATTTTTCTATACAATGAAAATATTATTTTTACTGAATACTATATAGAGCTAGAGAGAGTTGTTTTGGAGTGATTTCTCTATATAGTAACAATGTGGTGTGTAAGTTTTATCTAAGGTGGATGGGTTGTCCTCTGTTTACGCAGTTGGGTAGGTGCCCTTTTGGTGTGCACTTGGGGACCACTTGTGAGATTCTGAATCAGGGTATGTCACGTGGTAGTATGCGGTCAAGGCTAGCCGTCCTTTGCTGGCCACTCAGGCTAGTCGTCTTGGGGTGGTTACTTTTTCCCTTTGTCAAATAGTATGCGACTTCTACAGGCAGGGCCTTGTCTTAGCCTAGGAAGGGATAGGCTCATCGGTTTTGAGTTTCTTGTCACTTGTTCCCTTCTATCCTTTGTCGGTTTGTTTCGTGTCTTTTTATTTTTTGAGGTGTTTTGTCGCTTATTTAATAAATATTGAGAAATGGTTGCCATTTATTCTTTCGCATCTTCCTATGGCTGTTCTTAACGACTATATTTACTTTCATAAATCTAGTCCATAGATGAGGTTTTGATTTGTATCATTGGATTTTGATCACCTAAATCCAGTTTTCGTCCATTGGATATTATTGATTTAGGTCGTTGATTTTATGCAAACATAAGTGGGATTTTTCTATTTGAACCTCCCATTTTCCTTGGCTTTTTAGTTTTCCATCTTTCCTTCCATGCTTTTGTCTCCGAGGTTTCTTTCTTTCTTCCATCTTTTAGGCCCTTTATTCTCTTAAATGTATCCCTCTTTCTTTATTTTTTTTAATGCTTTTTTGTGTTTCTTTCCTTTCTAAGGCCTTGTACTTATGGATTGTGGATTCTTGTTTTAGTTTGTCTTTGATGTTTTGAAGGTCCTCCACTGTGTCTTGCTTCGGCCTATTTTGTTAGTAAATTATTCATCTTTATTTGGCGTGCCATTCGAATTATTGTGTCTATTTTCTGATTTATGTATGCACTTTTTAGGTTTTTTTTTTTTTTTATTCTTCCTTGACTCCTTTGCTGATCCAAATTTTGTTTGTCTATTTTGAAGGTATGTCTTGTCCTTACTTCATTCTTTTTGACTTTTCATTTTCAATTATCATACTGGTGAAATACCACAGCCAGTTTTGAGTACCTCTTCCTTTTCGGATGAAGAGGAAGAAGTTTATTGTACCATTCTTTGTCTTGATCCCATAGATATTGTTATGGCTGATTGTTTTAGAGGTTTGAATGGTGTGGATCAGGCAAGACTTTTGAATTTTGCTTTTGAAGACATCTCAGATTCATACTGACGTAAGGACCTAAGTGGTCTCTCCTGAGTGGCAGAGTATCCTCAACCTTACTAAACTTCACAATTCTTGTCAGAAGGGTAATTGTACTCATAATTGAGAAGGAATAACCTTTTAAGTTGGACGACGATGACGAATGCCTATGCAATTTTGACATGGAGTGATTTATAATTTTCTATGAAGACATTATTGATCGGATTGGGATTACTCCTCCATTCTTTGGCTTTCAACATGACGTTTTGAGAATGTAAATGCTTGTTGGACACAACTCACTTGGAATGCCTAGTATATCCTAGCTTGCTTTGAGATTATTTGCGATAAGCTTGGTTGGGAGGCCATTGCTTATGTCTTCCTATTTTTTTTGCATGTATTCTTAACAAAGACTTGGAGGTTGCACCCATTTTATTTAGAGAATCGGTTGCCCTTTCTTGATCTATATTCCCTAGAGAGTATAAGGTTGGAAAAATACCTATTTTTTAAAATACTTGTTCATGAGAATTTTCATTCCTTTTGGCTAACTAAGGAGGAAGAATTCATTTACCTAGTCAAGTAGGTTCAAAATTTTAAGCAGCCTAAGATTAGGAACTTGGATTCTTACTCTGTTGATGAATAGGACCTCATATGCCGATTGCTTGCTTCAGGACTGCAAATGCCTAGATAGTCATTAGTCTGTTTTGATTTTTTTACTTTCTTGTCTCCTTTTACCTTGTCTTTTTAACCTTATGTTTCATCTTTTTTAGGTTGTTGGCTTAATTTTGAGCATTTTAACTTGACAATCTTAGTTTTAACAAGATTGCCCAAATTTGAGCTTGTTTTCAGAAGAAAAAGCTTGCCTTTCTAGATTCTTCTTCACCAACGAATCAATCACTCTCGCCTCCCCCTTGCTCAAAGCCTACCATTCGAACACTAAAGCAATCAATCGACCCTTCTTCTAAATCCATCAGTGACTAGATTCAAAAGCACAGGACACTCAGAATGGGTCTACTTTCCTAAATGACTTTGAAGTCGCTCACTCAAAGTCTATACCTTAAAAAACTTTTGATTGTCAGGACAATTTTGACCTGTCTTGGGAAGGCTCTCGAGGAGGAACCTTTGATCATGGAGTCCTTAGTGGGGTGAGGTTTGACATAGAGACAACAAATAGTCTTTGGTGTCATTGTCTTGATAGTACTAACTATGTTCAAGACTAGATGCTATTTGACCAAGACTTCATCTGCTAGAAGGAATTGATTAAATGTATTAAGGCCACCAAGTTTGCTTGTCTTACCATGACGCAATTGCCATGTAGCTTGTCTTTGGCTCTTTCTTTGATTCCCACCATTAGCCTTTTAGAGTAGAACATTCCTAAGACTGTAGAAGTTTATGCCCTTGCTGAGTTGGATGACAAGCTTGACCAAATGAACTCAGAGCTAGAGGCCTAGATGATAGAATTTGAGGAATTGTCCTGCCATCTTAAGGAGGTGAGTGGGGAGCTAGAAAAGACTTATAAGGAATGAGATCAAGTAGAGAGTTTGGTGGCCACTTACAAGATTGAAGAGAAGAATTAGGAAGATGAATTTGAATAGAAGAATGAAGAGATTAGTGCTATCCACAAAGATTTGGCTACTTGGGATGAAGAACTTTGATCTACCCAATTGGAGATTGCTTCACTTAAGATGGACTTGGAAGAGGCCAGGAAGGTTTCCTAGAATGTTGAAGTACTTCTCATGCCTTATATATGTTTCTGGTTTTAATGCTGTAAAGAAGTTTGTTTAATTCTTTTATCTAGATGCTTCCATTAACCTCTCCAAGATTTCTTTGAACCTAAATATCAATGAATTGAGGGCTAATCAACATGTCAAGCATTAATGTGAAATAGAGCTAGTGTGTTTCTTCTTGTTAGGGGGGATATTAAGCCCCCTTTTGGCTGATTTTGAATAATCTTTAATTCTTACTACTTTGACTTGCTTGTTTATCACATGCTTTTATCATTTTTCTTCATGTAATATTGCTTTTTTTTTTTTGGGTTCATTTGGCTTCCAATGAGCCTTTACATTTTTGCTCCACATGATTTTGATAGGCTTGCCTTGGTTGGTTATCCAAGAAGTCTATTTGGGTGATTATTTCAAGGGATTTGCATAGAATAAGTACTTTGAGGGATTTGCTTGGGTAATTATTCCAAAGGATATGCTAGAATGACTACTCTGAGGGGTATGCTTGGGTGATTATCCTGAGGTATCTACTTAAACGAGTATTCTGAGGGGTCTGCTTGGATAATTATTTTAAAAAAATTTTCTAAAATTTTGCACAATTATTTTTCATTTAACTTCACCTTTATACATGAGTAAAGTACTCTTTTAAGTGGGACACATTCTAAATTCAAGGGATAACATCTCTTTGCACAATTTCTAGGTGATTAGCCCCATTTTCCAAATTTTTTTTTTTAACCTAAATGGTCCTTTCAATGTAGTTGTCAATTTTCCTTCTTCACTTTGTTTTTTGGCTCTTTGGTTTTCCATAGTGCTAATGTTCTTGGTTTAAAGCTCCTTAATTTGACTTTCTTATTGGAAAAGTGAGCCAGCTTGTTTTTATATTCCTTCGAATAGATTTGTGCTATCTCTTGATCTTCTTCTATGAATTCCAATTGATCCCTCATTCTAGACTCATTTGTTTGCTTACCATATTTTTTTCTCCGTTTGCTTTCTTGTCCATGCTTTACTAGAGTCATCACCTGCATCTCATAGCCTAACTTAAAGGGGTTTCTTTTATCATTGACTATGGTGTAGTTCTGTATGACTAGCAAACACTAGGTAATTCTTAACCCATTATCCCTTTGTTGGTTATAGTCATTTCTTCAAGCTTTCTACTATGATTCTGTTGGTTGCTGCTGCCTAACCATTTGTCTGTGGGTATTTGATTGAAACAAACTTCTATTTTATTCCTAACCTAAATGAAGAAAGAGGAGTTAGATTGTTTTTGAAATGATCATAAGTTCCCTGTTTGAAATCACCTTTTTGTAAAACACCATAAAGACCTTGCTAGTGAACTGTGTTTTTTTATCTAAGCAATTGTTGTTGGAAGACCGAATATGCATACTAGTCATTTATTATTAATGGAAATATAGATATTATTTTAGTGGTGTTTTGCAGCCTTTTATACTTATATATGAATTTCTAGAGAAATTTGTTAGTGTTTTAATTTGTTATTGTAGCTGTTGACATCGGATTTTGGTTATACTCCAAACTCCGGCCAACAGGGGGATTCCTTTGGAATCTCAAGCCTGTATCTGGTTCGAATGTAATAGGATAGCAAAATAAACAAGGATGAAGGGAAGAGTAGAGAAGAAGACACAAGGTTTAACGTGGTTCGGTCAAATCCTGATATCACTGGACCCTACGTCCATGACAGGGATACATTGAGAAATGGCTATGGCAGAGTTTCTGCTTACAAGGTTCGGCTCCTCTCTCTCTTCTAACAATGCCATCCTATTTATAGAGGAAAGAGGAGTTACATGCATTAATTATAAGCTACAGTTGTGTTACATCAAGCTATAAATGGAAAAGATAGTAAAAGGCTACAAACTAGCCGTTGCTGAATATAGGCTGCAGAGTAGGCCCTCTAGGTCGACCGTAGACTTGTCTAGCTACGTCTGTTGCTTGGTGCTGCTATAGCAGGGCAGTAGGCTTGAGTAGAGTGATCGGCTGCCTGACGAGTTGATCTTGTGATCTTCTTGCTATATCACTTCCTCAATGCCTCGCAAGGTGAGGCTTGCTTCGCATGATGGTGTCAGGGACTGCTTTGCTGTGCCACTTTTTGATAGGCAAAATGAAGCTCGATGAGTGCCTTTGGCGTGCCCGAGGCTACGAGCACTCGAACCAATTTTCATATATAACAGTAGCCAAATGTTCAACCTCCACCCACTTGGTGAAATAATCCACCGCAACTGGTAGATATTTACATTATCCTATAACTTTAGGAAGTGGTCCAACAAAGTCTAACCTCCATTGGGTGAATGACCAAGGAGAAGTAATTGACTGTTGCACATAAGTAGGCTTACATGTTACATGTTTGAATCTTTGATATTTGTCATACTTTCACACAAATTGTAGGGCTTTTGATTTCATTGTTAGCTAGTAATACCTAGATCAGTTGACTTTTACTGCTAATGTTGTTTTGCTTACATGGCTTCCACATATCCCTTTATGCAGTCTCCTTAGTGCATACTTTGCTTGTTCTAGTCATAAGCACTTCAAGGCAGGAAGGACAAAGCCCTTTTTATAGAGTTAACTATTATTGTACATGAAAATCGATCCAGAAGGATGCATAACGAACTTGAGCTAGCTAGAGGACAAAGATCATCAAGTTCCCCAACGAGCTTCTCCCCAGTGGGCTCCTCACTAGTGAACTTCATCGAAGCGAGCTACACCTCGCTGGATAGCAACCTTGAGAGGTAGTCATGAGAATGACCAACCTTCTTACTAGAGCTCGCTGACCTTTTACAACTGCATCAAGCTCGCCTCTGCAGCATTTCACAGTTGTCTCGAGTCAGGAACCCTAGCATAGAGGCACTGGATGTACCGTATAATGAAGATAGCCCTAGACAATGACTATAAGCTCAGGTCTACGGCCAGTAGGAGGGCCCCACCTCCACAGCCTACATTTTGTAATAGCTGAATTGTAGCCCTTTGCTATCTTTTCCATTTATAGCTTGATGTAACACAACTGTAATTTATAATTAATGCATGTACCCCTCATCCTTCTATAAATAGGAAGACCTTGTTAGAAGGAAGAGAGAGACTGATTTTTATATGCAGAAACTCTGTCAAAGTAGAGAGCAAGCTAAATTGTAATCTTGCCAATATATCACATTCCCCGTGGACATAGGGTCCAAAAAGATCTGGATTTGGCCGAACCACGTTAAATCTTGTGTCTTTCCTATACTCTTCCCTTCATTTCATCTTACTATACTATTTTCATCATTTGTAAACCAGATGTAGGTGTGAGATCCCGTAAGAACCCCTGTTGGCTGACTTCTTACTGTGGGGATCTCACCTGTTCTGGTTGACTTCTTACTGGAATGGCCAAGGGAAGAGCCACTAGAGCCTCAAATGCATGGTGTCATACTCCAGATGGTCATGTCTACAACAGATTCATCTACTACTCTTATCGTTAGAGCAGCTGCTGGTAACCTTCCAACCAGTCCTGTACAATGGGTTTTCATCGCTAACAATGTCAACGAACCACAAGTCTAGCTCTAGCGTCAGGAGAAACTCGAGCATATGATGGAAGAACTGACCAAAGTAGTCACATCATTGGCATAAAATGTGCAGAGACAGGCTGAAACCTAACTCCCGGGCTATCCGAACAAAGGTAACACCCAAGCTCATTGCTCGCAGGAATAGACCCCGAGTCGTGACCCTCAAGACGATAGAGACCAAAGTATCCAGCGATCGCCCAGCCGACACTTTGAGGAACGGGACCCATTAGTCAGGGAGTTGTTTCAGAAGATGGCTCAGTTGGAAGACGCCTCCGAGCCCCAGGTGATCGATCTCGTTGTGAGGAACAATCACTACTCTTTGAGGAGATCGAAGCTCGAACTCTCCCTCTCAAGCTTAGAGTCCTTGCGATCCCACTATATAATGGGGATTCTGATTCGTATGATCATCTAGACACGTTCAATGTCCAGATGGACTTATAGACAACTGACCCCCTAGTTAGGCGTTGAATTTTTCCAGCCATATTAGGAGACGTGCCTTGTGTATGGTTCAAGCCTCCCTGCTCGCTCAATTGGCAGTTGGGAAGATTGTCAATAAAAATTCATCAATCAGTATCGAGCGTTGAAGAGACAATTCATGCCCCCTTATCACCTCGCTATGGTCTTTCAATGCAAGTAGGAGTCGCTGAAGGACTATATCGCTAGATTCAGACTCGAAGCTAATTCGGTGGAGAGTCCATCTGAAGAAACCATGTTGGCCACCATCTCCGTAGGACTTCACAAAGATGGAAAGTTGTACAAGAGTCTGTATAAGTCCCCGATGAAGGACCTCACCGAGTTCTATGAGTGGACTACCAAGCAGATCAAATGGGAAGAGACCTTCAGCTTAGAAAAGCCTGACAAGAAGGATAAGAAGGTCAACTCCTTTCGTGGTAAGAGGAGGAGTGACATGGATCAAGGTGACTCCTCTACTGAATGAGTAGCAAAGAAATCCAGAAGGTCCAAGGATGAGCGACCTCAGTACTCAAGCCACTTCGAGCAGTATAGCGTGGTCTCGGACCCCCAAGACAGAATTTATTTAGCGGAAAGAATAGGGAAAATTTTGGAAGCCCTAAGCCCTTGAGGACTCCATTTAGGTAGAGGAACAGAGACGAGTTTTGTGCCTATCACAATGAGGCTGGGCATGGGACATCAAATTGTCTGGCCCTCAGAGATGCAATTGAAGATCTAATTTGGAAAGGTCGCTTGAGGGGATGTGTAGTGCAACCTATAGAACAACCTTTACGATGCGATACTAACCAAGAATCGGGGGGCTTAGTTTAAGTTATATTTTGATGTTGTATTTTAAATTTTGGGGCAAGTGTAACTGTCATTCCTTGATTTCGTTGAAAAGTTATTCAATGCCATTAACTTTGTCCTTTTTGCTTCTGAGTGCTAGCAGTATTAGTAGCCCTTATACGGCCAATTTCCCAAACCTTGCAGGGAATTCTTATGCCAACTATGACCTTTGGTCTAGTTGAGCCCTCTCGGAGCTCATTCTGAAGAAGAATTGATGAACGCTTTGCCAGTGTAACTTCATGCTCGCTGAGGTGTGGAGACACTAAAAAACACTCACTTTGCCAACATAGCTTCGTGCTTGCTGAAGTGTGAAGACACTAAAAGATGCTCGCTTTGCCAGCGTAGCTTCGTGCTAGCTGAGGTATGGAGACACTAAAAAACACTCGCTTTTCCAGCATAGCTTCGTGCTCGCTGAGGTGTGAAGACACTAAAAAACACTCGCTTTGCCAGCATAGCTTCGTGCTCACTGAGGTGTGGAGACACTAAAAAACACTTACTTAGCTAGCATAGCTTCATGCTCACTGAGTGTGAAGACACTAAAAAACACTCACTTTGCCAGCATAGCTTCGTGCTCGTTGAGGTGTGAAGACACTAAAAAACACTCGCTTTGCCAGCTTTGTGCTCGTTGAGGTGTGGAGACACTAAAAAACACTCGCTTGGCCAGCATAGCTTCATGCTCGCTGAGACGTGGAGATGTTCAAAATAAACTCACTTCGGCTAGCGTAGCTTCACTCTCGTTGAGGTGCGGAGGCACTCTTAAACACTTAATGCTAGCGTGACTTGGTGATCGCTAAAGCGTAACAAATTGATGAATTTCTCTTCCACCTTAAGGCAACAAAATCATTAAACCCGTGGCTTGTAAATCTATTCTATTATTTAATAACTTTCTCACTTATATTTTTATTCATTTGGCTGCAAGAGCAGCTTGAAGGTGATGTTGCCCCGGTTTACAGCTCGTGCTATTTTCTAAATTGTGCGTGAGTTTTACAGATGATTCAAACCGAAGCGTATTGTGAAGGAAAATAGCAACAAGCAAAGATTGCAGAAAAGTAGATTTTATTCATTAAAAGACCCCAACAAGGTAGAAAACATTGGAGAATTCTAAGTATAAACTAGCTGAGGAGCAAAAGAGGCCCCTACAAAAAAAAGAAAGAGAAGGAGAGAGAGGGCCGGCCGTGAATGGCCGCATTTTGAGATCAATGCACTGTAACCTTTCTTCTTCTAGCACACAATCAGTGGCAGTACTGCATCTCTTCTACCTCGACCACTTGTATCTCCTGGAGAATGCACCTCAAGAAACCCCAGGGGCTTGGCTGGCTAAGCAAATTGCCTCACGGTATGGCCGGGAGGACATAATCTGAGATCCATACGAGATCCCTCCATGTTACTGGAAAAGATGAGTCTTCTGAATCACATATGCAGCAGACTATACACACCCCCGTAAGAGACCAAAATGCCAATGGCGGTTTGTCAGGAAACTCCATAGTTTGTTCTATATGGTAAGGTCAAAGGATGGCCTCTCCTTTAAATAGGGCAAGAAACGGTTTATCAAAGAGTCCATATTCAGCCTCTCCAACCACCCGCATTGATGGCCTCGAAAAAGGCTGAACTGGCCCAGTCAAAATTATCAGATATATATGTTGTCAGAAATGAGGCCTAGAGGGGATGAATTGATAATTCTGAAAAAGGGATTTTGACCGACTGGGAACCAAAGAGTCTCAACTCCCAGCCTGCTGAGTGAGCTGAGAGTTGGGGGGCTGATGTTGTACACGAAAATCGATCCAGAAGGAAGCATAACAAACTTGAGCTCGCTAGAGGACAGAGATCATTAAGTTCCCCAGCGGGCTCATCACTAGTGAACTTCATCGAAGCGAGCTACACCTCATTGGATAGCAACCCTGCGAGGTAGTCGTGAGAATGGCCAACCTTCTTACTAGAGCTTGCTGACCTTTTACAACTGCATCAAGCTCGCCTCTACAACACCTTACAGTTGTCTCGAGTTAGGAACCCCAGAGCAGAGGCGCTGGATGTCCCGTATAATGGAGATAGCCCCAGGCAATGACTATAAGCTCAGGTCTATGGCTAGCAGGAGGGCCCCACCTCCACAGCCTACATTTTGCAATAGCCGAATTGTAGCCTTTATTGTCTTTTCCATTTATAGCTTAATGTAACACAATTGTAACTTGTAATTAATGCATGTACCCCTCCTCCTTCTATAAATAGGAAGACCATGTTAGAAGGAAGAGAGAGACCAATTTTTATATGCAGAAACTCTGTCAAAGTAGAGAGCAAGGTAAATTTCCAATATATCACATTCCCCGTGGACATAGGTTCCAGAAAGATCTGGATTTGGCCGAACCACGTTAAATCTTGTGTCTTTCCTATACTCTTCCCTTCATCTCATCTTACTTTGCTATTTTCATCATCTGTAAACCAGATGTAGGCGTGAGATCCCGTAAGAATCCCCGTTGGCCGTAATTTAGAGTATAACCAAAATCCGTTGTTAACAACTATTCTCCAAAAAGAAATATGCCACTTATATTTCTAACTCTTGTGCTTCTATTTTGTCACTTGTCTGTTTTCCATCCATCAAGAATTATGCTATTGGCTTTGTTCAGGTTTGTTCCTTTTCTATGTGCATAACTTCAACTTCTTCTATACTTGGGATCTACATAATTTCCTAGATGGTTGTTCTATTATTAACTACTACTTTTGCATTAGCTAGTTTTGCTAAGGCATCCACATAGTCATTTTCTTATCTCAGGATTTGCTTCACTTCATATTCAAACTTTTTCAATAGTTACTTAGCTTTTTCTGCATATCAAACAATAAAGGGTTCTCTTACTTTGTAAGTGCCATTAATTTGACTCTTGACCAATTATGAATCACTTATCATGGAGATCTTTTGAGTGCTAACCTCTTGAGCGAGTTGAAGGCAAACGATTAGGTCTTTGTACTCAGCTTGATTATTTGTGGCATGAAAATTAGACTTTAGGGAATATTCCAATGAGACCCTATTTGGCCCTTTTAAGATTGCTCCTACCCTACTGCCTTTTTTTGTTTAACGATCCATCTACATATAATTTCTATTTAATTTATTTGTCTAGGTTTTCAATTTGTGTAATTTTAGTGATGAAATCTACTAGTTCAATCGACCATACCACTAGGTAACTGGCTAAATTTGGCTTTTGGAGAACTCGTCCAATAGGTTGATTTGTTCGAACTATAACTTGATGAGCTTGGAAGTCTGGTCTTAATCTTTGAGGCAAATAGCAAAGTAAATGCTAACTTTCCAATTTTCTAATATTAAAGCTTTGCTTCATGCAAGAATTTGCTAAAAATAATATCAATTTTTTCTTGTTGTTTTCTTCCCTTGTTAGGATCACATTGATGTCTTTTCTAATGCTACTAAAAAGGGTTTGTTTACTAGTGGTATTAACAAAATTGATGAGGATACCAAGTATTTTTTTAGCTCATTAAAGGATCTTTCACATTCATCTTTTGTGCAAAATTAATATTTGTAAGTAATTTATAAAAAGGAAAGTGTTTTTCTCCTGACATGGATATAAAGTGAGTCCAAGCTGCAAATTGACCGGTCAACACTTGAACCTTTTAGACACTAATCAGGCTCTTCATATCAATGATGGCTTAACACTTAGCCAGATATGCCTTGATCCTTCGCTTGATCAACAAAAAGCTCAAAAATTTGTCTACTTGAACCCTAAAAGTGCATTTTATTAGGTTAAGCCTCACTGATTTTTTTTCTTAGGATTTTAAATGTGACAGTTATCAAGACCAGTAAAGATAAAGTTGAACTACCTAAGCTAGAGTCCAAGTCAATTCCACAGAGACTAGAGATTGATTTCTATGTGTTTGTAGTGTGATATGGGGGATGAATATTTAGTTATAGTAGGAATTAAAACAAATAGTTTGTTATGGGTAAAAATCAGCTTTGAAAAATAGGTCAGTAAGGGCCTAGTGGATGCTAAGTTGCTAATGTTATTTTTAAATTATCTGCAAGTGCACGGCATAGTTGTAGCTAGTATTGGTAAATAAGGGTCGATCCCACAGGGAAGCTATTTCAATTACTAGAGAATCTTTACAACTCAACTATCCAAATCAAATAGAAAACGAGAGAAATAAATAAAGAGGAATGAAAGAAAGAAAGAAAAATAGAAAATAGAAGAAGAAATTAATTAAAGAAAGAAATAAAGTAGAGTAATAATTAAAGGAAATATTAGATACAAAAAGCCTAGGATTAGGATATACCTCAATTATGATCTTTAATAATTAATTGATTTATTTTCTATTACGATTACTTGGATTATTGAGGATGGTTTAGCCTACATTCATTACTAGCCTCTTTCGAGGTCTAATAATAGTATTTACTCTCAATCTAAAGTCTACTTTCATGGTTTAAATCAATTTAAACCCTTTAAGATCTATGTTAACCAATAAAGATTCTAAAGAAATCTTATCTACTTTCGTGATTAAAATTTTTTTATTTAATTGTTGAGTTCTGGTGATAACGTTCACCTTTTGGTCCCTCAATTATCTACCTAAGATTAGACAAAATACTGGCCATATATTTTATCAAACTACAACTGCAGCCATGCAACAATTAAACCAAATAAATCAGGAAATCATAATAGGGAATTTATCAATAACAATGAAGAATCATAATTGGGCTATTCCCAATCCTAGAATAGGTATCTACTCATGCATAATGAAAATAATCAAAGCAAATTAGAAAAAACAAATCATAATAAAGAAAGATGCAAGAATGCAAGAACAAGAATAAAGAAAGAGATGCAAAAAAGAAAAGAAACAATAAAGAAGA